>CAIGRT010189933.1:0-10823 GCA_903798405.1 Fraxinus platypoda | reverse complement strand
CACTTTTAATATATAGAAGATAGTATGAATCAAGTATTTGTTGGTAGCACTCTTTGCGTATTAAAATGAGTTTTGAATTATAGGACTCTTCTTGCATATTTTAATTTATTAACTATTTCGTGGGTTTAATAGCAAAACTAGAGGTGGTTAATTCAGTTATGATAAGTTAGATTGATTTTGGTCGAGAGAATAATTTAGATGGAAATTCAATAGATTAACGACTTATTTGGAGATAATTATAATAATAGAAGTCTGTCTCGAATAAGATTAAGCCCCCATTTGGTTTAGATAAAATCAGACTTCTAATAAATTTTGATAAAAGTTATGGAATGTGTGGTTGAAAAGTTGTATGTACTATGAAATGCGTGATTGAAATTAATTGTTAACTTTAACTTAAATTTTAATCTAATATTTTTGTTCAACCAAACAAGGGCTAAAATTGCAGTATATATTTTGCTCAGGATTGGACTGTAACATGAATTCTACCTTGACGTCTAAGTTAGATAAGATTGTAGAAACTCTTTTTTTCATATTCATGACATTGTCCCTCCACCAAACTAGGTGAGATAGCCCATGATTACTAGAAATTTGTAGGTGCACCACTCCACAATGGAATGTCAATTTTGTAAGGTATGCATATACTAAGAACATGTTTGTATAGATTTTTTTGGAACCAATTTTATGAAATGTGATTTTTTGAGAATGAGTGGTTAAAAAGTAGAAAAAGTTATTGGTCCATGAACAAAATTGTTTTATTTGAAGAATATATGGTTGAAAATGAATTTGAGAAAAAAAAATTAATTTTAAAGAGTCGATACCAATGATGGGGCGAAATGAAGGCATGTTGAATTTCTAAATTTTCCCCAAAATTTTCTAAGTTAGGCATGCCCCAAACGAGTCGAGCTGGTGAGCATTAGTCGAACGACTAAAACCTCGTGCGATTCACTCATCGTGGTTGGTCATAATATTTTCTAAAGCAAGGAACATATTAACTTCCAAGAAATGATATATGGTAATAAAATGACAACATTCTACTTGTTTTTTTCTAGTAAAATTCTTTCATGGGTAGGTTATGTGGGCATATATGTGTTCACTAAAATCATATACGTCCCAAAGATGGCAAAATAATGTTGACATGCTAACATTGCTTATGCCCGAGGTTTCACACACACATATATAATGTCCATCAATTAAGTGTATATTCATAGTCATAACATTTTCCATTGAATTCAAATCCATATAGATTGAACCTATTGTGCCATATAATTTATGGAACCGCGTCGATGGAATATGAAGTTACCACCATTCATGTAGTCTCCATCATCATCATCATCAATGAAAGGTAAAACTCTTGATCTTGCGCATCGAAAAACGAATTAAGGTTTAGTATTTATTCGTGTTTTACCTGGCCTAACTATTGTTCTTTGCATGGCTTGTTGTGCAAAGTGAATTATATTGTACCGTACTCAACAATATTAAAGAAGAAAAAGAAATTTTCGACCATCGAAGCCAAGTAGTTCGTCAGTTCTTCTTCTGACGCCTCCCATTTATTCTTCTTCATTTCATCATCTCTATTGTGTTGTTCTATTCTTTTTTAATTACTGGACAGGTCCTTGAAGTAATGCAAATAGTTAGAGTTCGTCCGAAGTTCGTATTCTATTCCTCGACACGTCGAGAAGAAATAAATATATCTATTTTAGGGTAGATTTAAGAAAAAATAGAAATAAATATTAGAGTAAATTATCGTTATCCTTATTCATTGGCAAAAAAACGTTCAAATGCAGGGAAGCAGATAAAGTAAAGACAGGCTCTACAACTACAACCATGTTTTGGAGATAGGACCTTATCTTGTTTAATCCTTCACCCGTCGCATATATTTTATTCAATTTATATCCACAACTTTTTGCAGGATAATTAATTGTTTCAACATCACAAAGAAAGTATGGTGTGTGCTTAGGATTATATATTTAATATTTTCCTTTTTTCCTCGTATTACCTTATAATATAGACATATATATATGTGTTTAGGGCCTCTTCAATGTAAATTCTGTAGAATATATTTTGGAAAAATGGGATTTTTTTTTTTTTTTTTTTTTGAGAATTTGTGGTCAAAAAGTAAAAAATAAATTATGGACTCACATGCAAAATTATTTTATTTGTAGAATGTGATTGAAAATTAGTTTTAAAAAATCCATACCAAACATGCTCGAGAATTATTTGAGTTTTATTAACTCGTAATAAATTCAATTATTATAGATTCATAAATCATTTGCAACAAAAGTTTATAATAATATATGATTTCTTTAGACCTTTAGGCCTTGTTTGTTTCTGATTAAAATCAGATTTTAATCTAAGTCAAAGTCAAACAATCAATATTAACCACATCTTTCATGGGTCCCACAGCTTTTCAACTACATATTTCAAAAAGTTCTCTCACAATCTACTAAAAATCTAATTTTAATTCCCACCAAACCCCTCACTTAATATATTCAAGTAGCAAGTTGGTTCTCAACTAAAAAATAAAAACACGAGTTTTAAATTTTTTGTTCAAATCGCATGTTAAGAAGCTAGGTATTGTTTACTAATTTCGCCCTATGCTCAAAAATTTGAATCTAGTGAATATTTAGACGGTTTAATGATTCATTTTAAAGGTTGGAGCCAACTTACACTCAAGAATTGATTCGAAATCCAATAATGTATTAAAAAAAATAAACAAATAATATCGGTGAAAAATTCGTGGCGAATGGCCATTGCATGCATGTTACACAGTTCATGCAAATCTCCGTGAAATCTCCAGCGTCCAAATCTGATCTGCAACATTAGAAGCTATTATTTCATCAACTTTCACTTTCATTATCCGATGGAGCCTATAACCTGGGGGATGTGGGTGGGGGTGGGGGTGAAGTGGTTGAGTTATAAAGGCAGCAAATTGTATGCTGCGGTGCACAATGTCGACCGTAAACGGATGCGCTCTTACTTCTTTCGTTCCCACCGCGCAATCTTCTTCATCCCTCAAGAGACGCTCCCTCGTAGTTTGTCAAGCGTCGTCTAATTCTCCACCGAGCCTCATTCAAAACAAGCCTGTTTTCGCTGCTCCTGCTCCTATCATCCACCCCATTTTGGTACTTTGGTTCACATAAAAATCAAATTTTTAGTAGATTTTGATAAATGTCGATGGAATGTCCGATTGAAAAGTTGTGGAGTCCATAAAACGTGTGATTTACACTCTCCATTCATTAATTATGAATGTGTTTGAATTTAAGATTAGGACTTGATAGTGTAAAGTTAAAAAGTCTGGTTTGTAGTAGTGCTCAAAATTTTACTACAACTTTGGACTTGGGATGTTTTTATTTTCTATGTTGTTTTTGTGTATGTGTATTAAAATAGAGAAATTGCAGAGAGAAGATATGGGGAACGAGTACGAGGAAGCCATTGCTGGACTTCAAAAACTTCTCAGGTTTGGATAAAGTGGAACCCACATAAGCCATGTTGGATTTTTCTTTACTTAAATTGAATTTTCCCAAAAAAAAAAAAAAAAGAGTAGTGAAAATGATCAAATTGCAACATTTGACGCAGTGAGAATGGAGAATTGGCACCAGTGGCTGCAGCAAAAATTGATCAAATTAAAGCAGAGTTGGCAACACTTGACAAAACCACCGTTTCCAGCACTGTTGAGCAGCTGAAAAATGGCTTTGTCCACTTCAAAAGAGAGAAATATGAGTAAGCTACTCCACCCAAAATAAGTATATTAAGGAATCGTTAGGTAGGACTTATCTTTTTGTTTTTTGTAAAAGAGTTTCCTGAATAAGTTACCTTAAGTCATTTTTCTATAAAAGCAACAAAAAGTTTTTTAAAAAATTATTCAAACGAGTTCAAAAGTAATTTCTTAGTCTCGAAAATAGTTTTTGACTTTTCAAAAGTCTTGTCAAATGTAACCCACTACAAAAATAAGTGTATTACTACGTAGATCAAACTTAATATCATTTTCAATAAATATGGAGTTTTTGAATGCGTGAAGTAACCCGACCATGTTCGCTTTGGTCTGCCTCTTTTTGGACAAAGGAAAAAAAGAACAAATATTTAAGAAGGAAGGATGAAAATAGCTTGAATGCTAATGTTGTCTTGTTTGCATAATTCAGGAAAAATCCAGCCTTGTATGGTGAACTTGCCAAAGGCCAGAGCCCAACGGTACAGTAGCTTATTTATGATTCAGAACTACTTTTTTTTTTTGGCCATCTATTTATCTTCAAATAATTGATGAAATGATTCAACATTGAAGTATATGGTATTTGCCTGCTCCGATTCGCGTGTCTGCCCATCACACGTCCTGAATTTGCACCCGGGAGAGGCATTCATGGTCCGAAACATTGCTAACATGGTCCCTGCCTATGATAAGGTTTGTTAATTTTATTTTTTATTTTTTTAAGAGAAAAAGGGGATTTGAATATTATTTATGTTGCAACAGGTTAAATACACTGGAGTTGGATCTGCCATTGAGTATGCTGTTCTTCACCTCAAGGTTGATACAAAATTTCAATTCAATTTTTATAATTTTCAGGATAACTTTTGTTTATTTAAAAATTCTAAACCTGGGATTCTCAAAATGTTCGACAGGTTAAGGAAATCATAGTCATTGGACACAGTGCCTGTGGAGGAATCAAGGGGCTCATGTCTCTCCCTGATGATGGATCCACCTCCACGTAAGCCACTGCTTTTTTACATATTCCAGTTCCAAAGTGGATTTCTCACCTCGTTCAAAATTGTGTTGTCTTACATGATGTTTGCTCGCAGTGACTTCATCGAAGACTGGGTGAAGATCTGTTTACCTGCAAAGGCCAAGGTGAAAGCCGAGCTCGGGGATGCCCCTTTCGCTGATCAGTGTGGACTATGTGAGAAGGTAAAAAACTTTACTTTGATATTAAGATCTGTATGCTTGTTTTTCATATTTATTCGACTTGAAATTTATGCTTAACGTGCTTTAATTACGTAAAAATGCAACAGGAAGCAGTGAATGTTTCACTTGGGAACCTGCTGAGTTATCCATTTGTTAGAGAAGGATTGGTGAAGAAGACTTTGGCACTCAAGGGTGGATACTATGATTTTGTGAAAGGAAGTTTTGAACTGTGGAGCCTGGAATTTGGTCTTTCTAGATCAGTCTCTGTATGAACAAATTAATCTCTGTTCCCTAATAAGTTTTAGATGTCGCAAAAATGTATGTTAAAGATAAGTGTAATAGAGAACAATTGTGTCATCCTTAATTTCTCTGTAATAAATTCAGAAATTGTATTTTCTGAAAATTAATAAATGAAAATTGCATCCCAGTTTTATTTATTATATTTTTTTTGGTTTTTTTAGGTAAAAGATGTGGCCACTATACTGCATTGGAAGCTCTACTAACATTCTGCAAAGGGCTCCTGTCCTGTCAAACAAAATGCTTGTTCTTGTGCTCAATTATATCAATAAATTTCTTACTTTCGTGTGTTGTTTGGTACAACTAAGCGTACAGTATAATTATGCCGAACATATCCATATTGTACCATGCATATATGGCACGCTCAATCAAAATTATAGTCGATGTGAATTGTGAGCTTGGTCCAAAATAAACGCAGCTTAATCATCCAGGCATGAATTAAGGAAAACCTTGCCACGTGCGTAGCGAACTACCCTACTCATATAGCATGGCAAGCTGATTTATGACCTAAATTATTAGAAAGTGCACTAACGGTGTCATCAAAGCTGATGTAGTTGCAAGCTTCCTATCCAGATAGATGTGTGCGTTTACTTACGTTTATGCTTGCCAGCCTGTGAGCAGGGGAGGCTGCCCCTGGGGCCCGTCACGGCAGTCCATTTCACGTGCCATCAAGTGTTTAAATGACCTCAATGTGTGCATCTAGCAGGTGTCTCGCCTCATCCACCAAATCCCAATTGAAGACTTTCAAGGTTTAGAACTCTATCGACAAAGAAACAGGAGAAATCTACAAGTTCCGAAACAAGCAATATAAAAAAAATCACTACAGATCGTCCTATCGTCGTGGTTCTCACTATTGCCACTTCGAATCCAAGAGCTTTCTGAAGTAACCGGAAATTTTAGTGCACAATACATAACCGGAAATGTGTGGATTGAACAACAGAAGAATAATATAAGATCAAACAACTTATGTGCAAACACAAGTTAAAAGATTAACGCTATAAACTTTTAGACCAGGCTGAAGTACAAATACGTGGAGCTTTACTATTTGAGCATGCTCTGGTGACGGGATTCCCTAAATAAGGTAGCTCTACAGAACACTGCACACTGGCAATTGCTTTACGATACAACAGCGCGGTACATGAACTATTTACAATTCTCAATACTGAGAAGCAAAGAATACACCTTATGATAGGCATCTTCCTTGTGAATTCATAGTAAAAATTACAACATCAGTAACACACTATGACTCATCGGGCTTTGGTTCGAGGAGTACTGGGATTTTTTCTAGGTGATCACCTCGTAGTACTTCCACAGTTATCTGCGCAACAATAAGAAATGATGAGCCTGTTATGTATCTTTTTCCATGTCAATTGAACCAAAAGAAATAAGCTTGTCCAGATGTTTACTTAAATTAAACAAAAGTTATCCCCAATCCACAAGAAGTAAATGAAATGTTTGTTTTTGTTTGTACTTTTTCATGAAATGGGATTTGGCGTGATTTTGCAAGTGGGTGATTGAATCGTGTTACTCAAAGAACTAAAATATGCAAGCTATTGTAGGATGATAATCACAAACAATAAGGTTCACGTCTAGACTTCGATAATGAAAAGTGCAGTTAGGAAGTTGAAGAAATTAGCCTTACCTTATCACCCACTTTGCATTGGTCCAGGATTCTGTACAGGTCACTGCCATTAGAGACCTTCTTTCCATTGATAGATGTAATTATATCGCCCAAAATAAGTCTGCCATAGGCATCGCGTTTAGTAGATTGAAGACCCTGTAAGACCAAGATTACATCAACAAGTATCAGCACTAAACAATTTTTGTCTCATAAACTTCCAACTTCCAAACCTTCTAAAGTGAAATGAAACTTCCACACCATAACATCACATGAAACCAAGGGAAACAAAGAATATATCAATGAACGTACTGCTTTGCCAGCCGGCCCATTTGGAGGAGCATCCAATACAAGAACGCCACTAACTCCGAGTTGCTCCACGGATTGATCAGGTGCAAATTTTATCCCCAAAACTGGTCTCGTGACTTTCCCAAACCTCACCAACTGATCAACAATGCCACCTACCTGGGGGTATGAAAGATATATCAAAACAATTATCTGCATTTAGAAAAAACTGTATATCCCACTCTTGTAATTACAGCACTGATGAAAAGGCTAGAAGAACGGCCAGCTAATAGATTTTATACCAAACATTACTGAAGTCCTAAGGACAGAATATTAAGTAATTACTTACGGTGTCAACAGGAATCGAAAATCCAACACCAGATGATGCACCAGAAGGAGAGTATATAGCTGTATTTATCCCAATAAGGTTTCCTGAACTGTCAAGAAGTGGCCCTCCACTATTGCCCGGATTAATTGCAGCATCGGTTTGGATGACATCCTGGATCGGACGTCCTGTAGCTGCAGAACTGATTTCCCTTCGCAGTCCACTACAGAAAAATGGAACTTATAATAAACCATGACACTAAGGTTGAAGGCTCTCTCCATCAGGGGTTGGCTGGTTCTGGTCTGAATTTGTTTGTAGAAGATACTTTTTTCAACTTAAAAGGCTTAGTAGTTGGAATCTAGAGCTGGCGAAGATATTCTATTTTTTTAGATATTGTCGTATTATTCTTCATTACCTCTTCAAAACTAATGAACTTCTACACGTAGAAAATTTATAATCTTCAGCAGCAAGATTACAGAAAAGCTGAAATGATTCAAATAGTATCAACTTATCCAGTTAAATGTAATGCACAAATACCTGATAACACCAGTTGTAAGTGTATGGTCAAGGCCAAACTGCAAAAACATACATTTAAAAATAAGGATCATGTCAATTGTCAAACAAAGGTTGATGATGTCATATTCGATGAGAGTGAAATTCATGTATTCGGTATATTAAACTGGATAAATCCTGCACTATAAGTTAAAAAGGCACCAATTTCCATTTTTCCTATTCATGAATTTTTTTTTAACTAAAAACACAATATCTGGATAACATAACGAGGGCGGAAATCAGTGGGGGTTCAAACCAAGGGGGTTGTTGACTTGCATGAAGATATTTGACAGGGAATGGAACAAACTTGAGAAAGGTATGCCATCAGGCATATGTGATAACCTGTTTTGGTAAAACTTTACGATGAAACAACATTGTAGTACAAGAAAATCGTAAAACACCCTAGTATTCCCGTAGGCTGTAACATGAATTTGAGCCACAGTTTAATAATTGAACCTAAAATTAGGAGTGTGAAAATAAGTTATTAAGCTAAATTTGGCATTTCCAATGCCCATTTAATGATTATTCAGTTGTTAAATATATTTTCGCTATAGTCAAAATGATGAACCTCCACGATTAGAAGCATGTGTATTTTTCAAAAGAAGTCACTCGTTTCTTGAATCTCTTGAATGGTTTTCCAAGTTTCATGTGTACGTCTTCCTATGGGAAATGAAATATCATAATTCTCTTGATTAAGAAAATAATATTTGTATTTCAACTAGTTGAGCAATCACTGGTCTATCTGTTTGGTCTCCATGTGGATGTGTCATTCAGCAGTCAAGGGCATTGGCGGAGAAAGGTGCCTGTAAATGCATTGGTGCCTGAAAAGAGTAGGGATGATAGTGGATCAATGGAAAGGCTGGAAGAGGTGGCTGTGGTGGTGAAGCTGTTAGAAGAGGAGGAGGGGGTAGAGGCATTAGAAACGTGGGTTCATTGACAAAGATTGAAAGAATCAGCAAATTTGACACTGGGGAATGCCAATATCATCGTCACATACTAAGCGCTGTCTAAATGGTTTTCCTCATCTATGCATGACAAACACATACTTGATAAGAAGCCCAAATTCAAAACATAGTATCTGCACACGCACCAGAGAACTTATGATGCAAAAGTCTTCAAAAAGGGGAGTTTAATTTAAAAATAAAAAAGGATTATTTTCACTTACCGGATTTCCGATAGCATATACTTTTTGACCAACAAGCAAATCTGCAGATATGCCAATTGGGATAGGTCTCAACTTGTTTTTTGGTGCATCAATTCGCAGAACAGCAACATCTTTATCTTGGTCAAATCCAACAATTTTTGCATCATAAGTGCTCTGGTCTGCAAGAGTAACCCTAAACATAGCCAGCACAAAGTTAATTTCAAAATATAATAAATAGAGAAATCTCTAAAGATTAATACATTTAACCAAAGATTTTGTTAATGAAGATATTCAAAGCGTTTAGCATAAAAATGACTCCAATTGCAAAGCCATTACATGGCAACTATACAGTAAGGCACCTAAGGTGTTTGCAATGCAACACAGCTAGGCATGTCAAAAGTCTTGGATGAAACGTTCTTGACTTGCATAGTATTTTATAACATTAGCAAATTCAGTGAGATAATATTGAAAACTATGAAAAAGGCACTCTCTCTAAATGATGAAACGTTCTTCAAATTCCGTTTTGACCATGTAAAACTCAGCTAGCACCGTCTAAGTAAATAGTTAATCCATTACATCACGCAGAAGTTTCAATGAATACATCCACAAGTAGCATTTGACAAGAAAACATCAAACAATATTAAAATTACTTGAGATCAGATGCACCCCGGATCACGTGATAATTCGTGACGACGTGGCCCTGCGCATCCCATATAAATCCTGATCCTGATCCTTGGGGCACCTCCAACAAATCCAATGTAAACGCGTCCTGCCTAATGCATATATACCAAACCAAAGTCACACTAACAATCAAAAGAAATAAAAAAAATCATAACTCAAATTTCTTTACCTAGCAGCAAGATTAGTGATGTAGACAACTGAAGGCGTGTTCTCTTTAAAAAGACGAACTGTGGCGAGCTCATCTGTCTGCAATTTCCTCGGCGTAGTGACTACAAAGGCCGAGGCCGAATCAACATCAGCCACATATAAGCAAGCCGACAAGGCGACTGAGGTACAGACAACAAAGAATGAATCCAAAAGCTTCTTCAAACTGTCGGAGCCATAATCGGTAAGCTCAAAACTGAAGGATTTGTAATTATCGTCGTCACGAACCGCAGACACTATAATTGAATTATGGCGTTTAGCGTTCGAAAGCGATTTTGAAAGTGCAAATTTGGGGATTGAATTCGTAATGGCTCTACGCGGAAGAGTTGGAGTGGTTCTCGAGAAGAACGTAGAAGCCATTGCAGCCATTGTTATTTGTTCCCGAGACAACTGCACAGAAACGGAGTGGTACTTCTCCTATTGGTTGGTGTTTGGCATACGTTAATATGTGGATGTACATTATTAACAGTGACGTGGAACTTTTAATCTCTGTGGTCAGGCACACGATCAATTGTAGCACCATAACGGTCATCTGGAGCCTATTTTTGAGTTTTGAATCGCTGCCGTTGACTGATCAAATCAGTAAAATAATTGAATGATCCAGTACAACTCGCACTGCAGGCGTTGTAAATTCTTCCTCCAATCACAGATAAAATTAAGGGGCCGTTCTTTTCGTGTTTCAGTTTTGTGTTTTGTGTTTTGAGTGTCTGTTTTGAAATTTCTGAAAATGCGTTCTTTTTGCCATTCTGAAAAACTGTTTCTGAAAACATAAAAATGGAAAACACGTTTACTTTAAAATTTTGAGAATTTTTTTTTTAATAAT
>CAIGRT010189926.1:0-10306 GCA_903798405.1 Fraxinus platypoda | reverse complement strand
AATAAAAGCTTCACTTTAATGCTCAAAAAAGGTTGTTGCAAATGAAAAGTGAGTGAGGTATTTATAGCACTCAAAACGGCCAAAACTCTATCTATCCGGACAAGGCATCCGGACGTCCGAATCGTTTAAAGAACTGGCCATTTGAAAATGTTAGAACGGTAAAAAAAAGTGACCGTTGGAGGTCATCCGGACAGGCTTTTTTGCCCCCGGACATTTTCTCATGTGATTTTTCGTTTGATGCAATTTCTTGATAAAAATTTTATGTAGTCATTTAATTTTGAAAAATAATTTTTCTTATAAAAAATTTACTTTGATCTCTTAGTAATTCATTTGCCAAGTATTGAAGCATTTTACCTTTACATGAATGTGAAAAGCCTAAGTAATATGTTATAACCATCTTGATGTGCATCGCTTGATCGTACTTCGAATTTTGTCTCGATTCCCGTTGAGGCTTCTTTTTGTGGGTTTTTCAATATCGTTCTTCATAGCCTCGATTGATCAATTTTGTTTCCACATCGATCTTCGAACGCAAATTACTTGACCTCGAACTTCGTGTCATCAATTCTATGCAATAATCACTATAGACACTTGAAATCAATTTGTTAGAAATAAATATAATTTGTTTGTGATAATCAAAACGAGACGTTAACCATATGTCAACACTTAGCACCTGATGGAATGGTTTCCATATCTCGTCATGTAGTGCTTGATGAGAAAACTTTTCCATATGCTTCACAAAAGCCTTCTACAATTTCTAGCGTCTGTCAACGTTCTTCAGTCCTATGTCCGCCTATGCAATCAACTCATCTTGGACAATCTTCTACTATGCTAAAAACTAATCCCAACCGTAATTACTCACAGCAAAACTCTCTAGTACCTCACTCTCCAACACACTCTATGTACTCACCATTCCCTAGTGAATCAACCATCGAGCCTAAATCATTGCCTATTGTTCTGCCTTCCCTATCAGAATCATCACATATTTCTCCACCACCTATTAATACTCATTGTATGGTTACCTGATCCAAAGATGGAATTTGTAAACCTAAAGTTCTTCTCACTACCGACCTACAAAATAATGAACCAAACTCTTTCAAAGAAGTTCTCAAATATCCTCACTGGAATATAGCAATGCAAGAGGAATATGCTACATTAATTAACAATAATACTTGGAACTTAGTCTCTTTGCCCTCTGACAGAAAGTTGATTGGCTACAAATGGGTTTTAAAACTCAAGAGAAATCCTGATGATTCTATCTCTTGATACAAGTCACGATTGGTTGCAAAAGGTTACCATCAAGTTCCTGGCTTTGATTATACATATACTTTTAGTCCTGTACTGAAACCAGTAACCATACATGTGGTTCTCTCCATTGCTATTACTCATGGATGGTAGGTACGTCAACTTGATGTAAATAATGCATTCCTTAGGTTTGATTGTTTGAAGACTAATCTCTTATCTCTTGGTTTTCATGCTTCTTGAGCAGATACTTATCTTTTTATCAAATGCAATGCCACACTTTGTATCTATGTCCTTGTATATGTAGACGATATATTGATTACTCGGAGTAGTAGTCCAACAATTGAGTCTCTGATTTCTTATTTACACTCCTGAATTTTCCTTGAAAGATTTGGGCAGTCTTCATTAGTTTATACAGATTGAGGTGAAGCATACTCCTACTGGTGGTCTAATGTTCTCCCAAGAGAAATATATCAAGGATCTCCTCAATTGAGTTAAGATGAGCAATGTTAAACCAAAACCAATTCCCATGGTAGCAAGTCTGTCCCTCACTTCCTATAATGGCGATCTAACTTTATATCGAAGCACTGTTGGGACATTGCAATATGTAACAATTACAAGGCCTGAAATAGCATACCGTGTAAATAAAGTATACCAATTCATGCAATCTCCTATTGAAACACATTGGAAGGCAGTCAAATGCATTCTTCGATATCTTTGTGGTACTGCAGATCATGGTCTCCACTTCTCCAAGTCTAATAATCTTTATCTTCATAGGTTTACAGATTATGATTGGGTACGGGACTTAGATGACTGCTGTAACGCCCTAAATCTACTACATATAAATTTTTTATTAAATTTTTTTATTTGAAGTGTTACCAAAATCTTTCTTATCTAATTTATTCTGAATTTAACAATATAATTTAAATATTGTGATTTGATCGATGAATTTTAAATTCAACAATTTAAACAAGAAATTACATATATAATTAAATCTTAAACTTTAATCCAACATGGGATATCAAAGTTTGAACACCAAAACTACTAAAATAACATGCACGAAAAATTAACATAAAATTTATTCTTAAAATAAAATTTTGCAATAATCATTTCTATATTTTTTTGACTTGGCGACCCCATGAGCATCACTTTGTCAATCTTCCACGCGTCCACGCGACCCGTTCTAATCTGAAAGGTTATTGTAAAAATGAGTATTTTGAAAACATTTAGAAAAAATACGTGCATATTCTTATTAACATGATATAAATATAAAAATGACATAACATACCAACATTCTTAGATTTAGAGCAAATTGGTCACGATATCCAATAGCTCAAGGATTTTTTTTAAGAATTCACATATATCGTAGGATTTAACATATTGACCTAACGGTCTATCCCGAAGGATTTAATATAGAAATCGACCCGAAAGCCTTAGAGTATTTCATGCCAAAAANATCTATCACTTTGCACTAATGTATTCTTACCTCAATTTGATACCAAATAAATCTGAAAGTATGTTTATAGATTAATAGTAAAGAGAATTATTTCAAACAATGTTTGCATATATCAACGTAGGAAATGAAGTATATGTTCTAAAAGAAAATTCAAACTTAACTATATGCATATATATATATATATATATATATATACATATATATATGTATATATATATAAGTGCCCTTTCCAGTTTCATTTTTTTAAAATTTCCAATCGAACGTCTTTTTGGTTTCATTATTAAATTCCAATCCAATGACCTTTTGGTTTCATTACTTAATTCCAAACATATTTTCAAGAGTTTATGAATTAATTACTATCAAAATTAAGAAATTTATTTATGTTTAACTTATTTAATTATATTTTTTTTTTCAAATTCCAAGTAACCGTACTGCATTGAATTGATAGTTTTTCCTTTTTTTTTTAATTTTTTTTATTAATAAAATATAAAATACTTTCTTTTTGTCAAAATAAATCGGGTATAACTAGTCCAAAAATATTTATTTTTTTAGCTCAATTTATACTATTTAACACGAGTTACAAAATGAGTATAATATCGATATATTTTTATCAACTTCGAAATTACTTAAATATTCAACCCAAATAATTTACGATACATTTTAAAAGTGCACGTAAGCAAATAATTATTTATGTAAATAAGTAGGTTGAGTTTATCATTTCAACTTTTAGACTTAGTGTGATGACTAAGCTAGGCATGGACTATTTATTTACTAAATGCCCAACCTTAAATTTAGCCCATATGAAAATATAATTAAAATTCGGGGTGTTACATTCCTTTCCCCTTAAAATAATTTCGTCCTCGAAATTACTTTATTTAGTCGAACAGTTCTAGATACTTGGTTTTTATTTCATCTTTTTTTTCTCAGGTAGCATCTTTGACTTCATGATTTTTCCATCGAATCTTAACCAAGCCAACTTCCTTATTTCTTAATGCATGTACTCTTCTTTCGATAATTTCTAAAGGAGTCTCTTCATACGTTAGATCTTTCTGTACTTTCAACGAATTGTAATTTATCACATGTTCTGGATCATATACATATTTTCTAAGCATTGATAAGTGGAATACATTATGTACTACCGATAGTCCAGGTGGCAATGTTAGACGGTAAGCTACATTCCCAATTCTGTCTAGAATTTCGAAAGGACCTATAAATCGAGGTCTCAACTTTCCCTTTTTGCCAAATCTAAGGACTTCTTTTATTGGTGCCACTTTTAGAAACTCTTTTTTGCCAACTCCAAATTCTATTGACTTCCTTCGTTGATCTGCACAGCTTTTCTGTCTATCTTGAGCAGACTTTGTTATGTCTCGAGTTTTATCAATTGCTTGTACTGTCCTTGCAATAATTTCTGGACCCAAAATTCAATTTTCTCCGACTTCGTGCCAGTGAACCGAAGATCTACATCTTCTACTATAAAGAGCTTCATAAGGAGCCATACCAAAGTAGCCTGGAAGTTATTATTGTATGCAAACTCTACTAACGATAGGTATGATTCCCAGCTACTTCCCAAATCCAGTACACATGACCGAAACATGTCTTTAAGATCTGAATAGTCTTTTCAGACTGTCTGTCACATTGAGGATGATATGCAGTGCTGAAATTTAACTTTGTCCCCATAGCTCCTTGCATGCTCTTCCAAAATTTAGAAGTAAACCTTGGATCTCGATCTGAGACGATAAATGCTTGAACTACATGCAGTCTAACAATTTCCTTAACATATAGTTGAGCAAAATGATCTATACTGTAGTTCATTCTTACTGGAAGAAAATGAGCTGACTTTGTCAACCTTTCCATAATTACTCAGATGGCATCGTGTCCTTTCGTTGATTTTGGAAAACCTACCACAAAATCCATGGATATTTGCTCCCATTTCCATTCTGGAATTTTCGATGGATTTAATGGTCTTGATGGCATTTGATGTTCTGCTTTAACTTGCTGACATACAATACACTTATCAACAAATAGACCAATTTCCCTTTTCATATTCCGCCACCAAAATTTATCGCGAAGGTCTCGATACATTTTAGTACCCTCAGGATGTGCAGCATACGGGGCATAGTGAGCTTCATCTAATAACTATTTTCTTATCCCTTCATCTTTCGGTACACATAACCTTCCTTCGAACATCAAAGCATTGACATATGCTATTACAAACCTTATTTTTTTTTTCAAAAATGGGTCATTGTCGTGAGCATCCTTGATTCGATCCCTAATAGTAGGTTGAATCTTTAATGCTATAATCCTTGCAGTAACTCAAGCTGGCGGAATGACAACTTCTAAATTCAATTTATCGAACTCCTTTATCAACTGCACTTGAGTTGTGGGTAAAACTGCTAGTTGTCGCACTGTCTTCCTACTAAGAGCATATGCGCTACATTAGCCTTACCGGGATGGTAATGGATAGTGCAGTCATAATCCTTAACTAATTTTAACCACCTTCTTTGCCTCATATTCAAATCCTTTTGAGTAAAAAAATATTTCAAGCTCTTATGATCAGTATAAATATCGTACTTTCCTCTGTAAAGGTAGTGACGCCATATTTTTAGAGCATGTACTACCGCCGCCAACTCTAGATCATGCGTATGGTAGTTTTGCTCATGTTGCTTTAATTGTCTTGAGGCGTATGTGATCACCTTTCCAAACTGCATCAGTACACATTCCAGACCCTAATTAGATGCATCACTGTATATAACGAATCCATCTGAACCCTCTAGTATAGGTAAAACTGGAGCTACAACCAATTTCTGTTTCAGTACTTGAAAACTCTTATCACACTTCTCAGTCCATTGAAATTTTACGCCATTCCTCGTTAGTTGGGTCATCGGCCCAACTATTTTGAAGAATCCCTCAATGAATCTCCGATAATAACCGGCTAGTCCCAAGAAACTATGAACTTCACCTACATTCGTTGGTCTAGACCAGTTGGTTACCGCTTCAACTTTAGTAGGGTCTACTCCAATTCCTTGTGCTGTAATCACATGGTCAAGGAAAACTATACGATCAAGCCAAAATTCACATTTCTTGAATTCGGCATACAATTTCTCCCTTCGTAGTGTCTCCAATACTATCTTGAGTTGTTCTTCATGTTGATCCTTATTCTTTGAATACACCAAAATGTCATCGATGAAGACAATGACAAATTGATCTAAATACTGATGAAATACTCTATTCATCAAATCCATAAATACTGCGGAGCATTTTTTTACTCCAAAGGACATTACCGTGAACTCGTAATGACCATAGCGAGTTCTAAATGCCGTTTTTGAAATGTCATCTGCCTTCACTTTCAACTGATGATAGCCTGACCTCAAATCAATCTTGGAAAATACTGTTGCACCCTTCAACTGATTAAAGAGGTCTTCAATCCGAGGAAGGGGATATTTGTTTTTGATAATCAATCGATTTAGTTCCCTATAATCAATGCAAAACCTCATTGATCGATCCTTTTTCTTCACAAACAAAACTAGTGTACCCCAAGGAGATGTACTTGGTCGAATGTAACATTTATCCAACAATTCCTGCAACTGTATCTTTAATTCTTGTAGTTCTTTTGGTGTCATCCTGTATGGAACTTTAGACACTGGAGTTGCTCCAAGCACGAGGTCAATTGTAAACTCCAATTGCTTGTCAAGTGGTACACCAGGTAAATCATCAGGAAATACATCAATGAAATCTCGTACAATTGGCACATTACCAATAGTAAGCTCTGAATGGTGAGTTCCATATACACTCACTAGAAATACTTGGTAAGATCTATTTTCTAACGTCTTTTCTGCCTTCATGGCTGACACGAGACGAGGTAAAGACTTAACTCGCACAGTACAAAATCGAAACTCTTCCTCCCCAGGCTTCTGAAAAGTTACTTCTTTTTCAAAACATCGATTGATTGCATGGTTGCTTTCCAACAGTCCATTCCTAGAATAACCTCGAAATCTTTCATGTCTAGAAGGTATAGATCAACTTTTAATTCTTTTCCATTCATTTCTAACTTTACTGCCCTAGCGATCTGATTGGTGTTCAAAATTCTACTGGTTGGGATGAAAATTTCTAGAACACTATCGAATTTTTCACATTTAATACATGATTTAGCAATAAATGCGGTAGAGATAAATGAATGAATAGCTCCCGAGTCTATAAGAACATATGCAGGTAATTCAGATATTGATAGAATACATGCCATTACCTTCGGATCCTCTGTTGCCTCTTATTGGGTTAAAGGAAAGACTTTTGCTTTCATTTTCTTGCCCTGCTCATAGTCTTTCTTAGGCGGGTATGCCTTGCAATCCGATGCGAAATGACCTTTTTGACCACATCGATAGCACACGTTTTTCCCAAACAAACACTCTCCACCATGGACATTGTTGCATTTAGGACATTGTGGAGTAACTTTATTTGGTTTGTTTGATCCTGATCCTGATCCTGATCCTGTATTGACTTTCTTAAATTGTCCAAATATTTTCCCTTTATTAGATCCATTCCACTTTCGTTTTCCATAAGATTCATTATTTTTCTTAGTCATCCGGTCCATTTCTAGACGATCGGAAAATGATTGAGCTCGTTGAAGTACTTCACTATAGATAGTCATGTGGTGAGATGCCATGATTCCTCCAATCTCTAGACGCAATTCTAATTCGAACGTCCTAACATTCTTTGGCTTGGTGTCCACAAGGTGTATAGCATACCTAGAAAGTTGTTCAAACTTCCTTTCATACTCATCAAGCAACATATGTCCTTATTTTAGCTGTAGGAATTCTGTCTCTCTCTGATCCCTCAAAGATTGGAGAAGCACTTTGTCGTCATTTCTTCTTTGAACTGTGCCCAAGTTATAGCACGTTGTTGGGCTTCCATTCTAGTATGTGAAGCAGACTCCCACCAGTGACCTGTTGCTCCAACCAGCATAAATTTGGCACATGATACCTTCTGTGCATCAGTGCATGCCATGTGTTTATAGATTCATTCCAATCCTCTTAACCGCTCATCGGTTGCCAAAGGGTCTGCTTTGCCATCAAAAGAAGGAGGTTTGAAACGAAGAAACTGCTCCACAATTGAACCCGTGTTGTTGGCAGTTGCCGGTCCATTCTGAGGAGGTATTAGTGCTTGATGCCGTCCAAGATCATGCACCGCTCTCATCAGATCCCTGAACATAGCTGCTTGGTCTTATTGTCCTTCAATTTCCTTTGAATCAACAAAATTTAAATTTTTATCTTAGAAATATTGGACAACACAATAGCTCAATATGTTCAAAGGGAGATGTGAATCTCATTAATAATATTCCTTAAAATCAGGATATACAATAGTTCGACTAATTTAAATTCCAATAATATAAAGGAAAAACATCGCAGAACAAAGGAATATAATCTAAATTTCTAATTCCTATGAATCCTCCGAATCTTCATTGGCGGAGCTTCATCTTCTGAGGAGTCTTTTGCCTCAGGCCCGGACTCTATGTCTATCTCAACCAGTGGCTTAGGTTTATGCTCACGATCATTATCTAGCTCCAACCCAAAGTCATTCTCATGCTCCCATTCGGGATCTTCTTCTAGGTCCGATTCAAACTTGGGTTCTGGCTCGGGCTCATTTTCCATCTCCGGCTGAGGTTCTAAGCTCTCACTCCGCCTATCTAGAAGGGTCTGACAATATATACTGAACTCAATCATATCAGGATGCTCTGGAGGGTTACCTTCTAGCATTTCATCCCTAACCATAACTCCCATGTCTCCCTATTGAGGTGAAAGTGAGTGTATGAGGTTATTCATAGCCTCAATATGCGTGATCTCCAATCTTGCATTCACAGCTACCATACATCTCTCGTAGATGTGCACGTGTTTGGCAAGCGAAAGAGTCGGGTCACTCACGTAATTCTCATAGGATTGTATTATGAACCTACAGTTTAACGCCGCTCTACAAGCTGTGGTCTTTCTAGCGGTCTGATAAGTTATAACCATATTTGTCACATAATTGTCCAATTATGTTTTATCTTCGTTAGTGATATCATAGTATACATTATGCTCTTGGGGTTTTAATATAATGACTAATCATGCCTTCTTCTATATTAAAAGAAATTAATGACATGCATAACATATATCATTCTAAACATCATAAACATTTCATGAATTCAAGCATAAATGATTCATAAATCATGCTTGAAAATAAAATGAAACATAATATTTCATCCATACCTTGGGTTCATCAGATGGTAGTAGATTGACAAACGTTAAATGCCATGGATCTTATTTTAACACTCATTTAATAAAAATCTCATAATGTATAGAACAAAATAAAAGAGTAGGTTGACATCTTTTTTTTTTTTTTTTACGAAATATTTATTATTATTTTTTTGCAAAATAAAATTTCCTAGGCAAATCATTTCAAATGACATAAGCAGATGAAAGAAATATAAAAGAACAACTTCAGTTAATTCTGGCAGTTCTTTCTTAATCTCAGCTTCACATATTAGCTTATGCATTAAAGCATTCCTCTAAAATGCTCAAGTCCTTCAACTTTGACAAAAAATTTTGGCAGCAGCCCACTTATAGGAGACTTGAGTATAATAGTATGTGATCTACTAAAATTCCCGAGTAATATTAAAACTATGAACTAGTCACACTTCAATGTTTTTAAGAATCAGTCACGACTATTTTTTTGTCACTGTTCAAAAAGATATTTTCATCTGGCGTGATTAAAAATTATTCAAACAGAACACACTAAAATTCAGGAATTAGTGCTAAAAATTTCCTTTACACCTTTATATAACAAAGAAAAAAATATATAATTCTTTTTAAGTCTACAGCAAAGTTGAACCGCTTTGATACCAAGCTGTAACGCTCCAAATCTACTAGATATATTTTTTTAATTAATTTTTTTGATTTGATAATATAATTTATTCTGAATTTAACAATAGAATTTAAATATTGTGATTTGATCGATAAATTTTAAATTCAACAATTTAAACAAGAAATTACATATATAATTAAATCTTAAATACGAAGGTGTAAAATTTAATTCAACATGGGATATCAAAGTTTGAACACCAAAACTACTAAAATAAAATGCACGGAAAATTAACATAAAATTTATTCTTAAAATAAAATTTTGCAATAATCATTTCTATATATTTTTTTTACTGGCGACCCAATTAGCATCACTTGGTCAATCTTCAACGCGTCCACACGACCCGTTCTAATCTAAAAGGTTATAGTAAGAGTGAGTATTTTGAAAACACTCGGTAAAAATTCAAAATACGTGCATATTCTTGTTAACATGATATAAATATAAAAATAACATAACTTACCAACATTCTTAGATTTAGCGGTGGCAAAAAGGCTCGGCGGCTCGGGCGGCCCGGGCTCGGCTCGGAAAAAGCCTGAGCCGGGCCCGACTCGGGCTCGGTTCCACCGAGCCGAGCCCCATTTTGGGGCGTCGGCTCGAGCTTGGGGCGGCCGTGACTAAGTAATATATATAAAAAAAAAAAATTTAAGTTTAAATGTATTTTTTATATATATTAATATTTAATTATTATTTATAAAACGCATAAATTGCACAAATTTTAAA
>CAIGRT010189925.1:0-16553 GCA_903798405.1 Fraxinus platypoda | reverse complement strand
TGTTGTCTTTAGGAATTATGAACTAATTTGCATATCTAGGGTTTGCTGTAGCCAAACGTGATATTATGATTTGATTTTGTCGTAATTATTTCTATTTGATTTTTCATATATGTTTGATTGTGTCATGAAATTAACGCTTTCAATTAATTGACCACTAATTGAATGAATAGATGCTAGTCAATTTCGGCACTCGAGATAGGGGAATTTAGGTGGGATCATAGGATTGACACAAGGTAGATTTTATGGGTTTCGAGAGAAAGTATAGGATCTATGAAACTTACTCCATAAAAGAATTATGAATTTGATAAAAAAATATTATTTTAATTCGAAATAGAGATATTGGAATTGAGTTCTAAGATTAATATCCAGCCGGCTCTCGAGAGGAGAGAAATACATTAAGATTCTTGCTTTTAAACATGAGAAAATTGACTTAAATAATTAGACATAATTGAATCTGAAAGTTAGGTGAAATCATTCCCTAGGCATTTCTTATATCGAGTCATTCGTTTACATTGTATTCTTTGAATTCGTTATTAAAATCATCGTTAGATTAGTTAACGATATTGAATTCAAAATTTGTTTCTCTAGATAAATTAAAANATTCAAAATTTGTTTCTCTAGATAAATTAAAAGCTAAAATAATTATAGCACTTAGTATAAAATCAAATATCAATCCCCGTGGATTCGACACTCTTATTCAAATACTATATTACAAAACTTGACACCGTACACTTGCGGTATAATTCACGTTGCATAAAACGCGTGACAATTGACATGCAAAAGAATACCCAGAAATGCAATACATGGACAAGAGAAAACCTGAGCCAGCTCCAGAATTTCATTGTGGTCCTCGTTCAATTCCGTAGGACCGAACAAGCTTCTTTCCAACAGAAATCACCTCAAATCTGTTACCTAGTACCTGAAAATTACATTCATTGTTACTATAATGTAAACCACAGTAAAATATCACGTCATGTGGATTTTTAGAGAGACAGAAGAGAAAGCAAGTTAATGAAGGAACAATTGTCAATGGGTGAATAACAAATTGAAAAGAAACCTATATATCATGCATGTAGCAGACGAAAATATGTGCAACATCTTAATTGGTCATCAGGGCAAAAGGTGAGGCATAGTGGTGAGAAATCTGCAATTAAAAAACAAATTGATAATGCAGTAGGGCAACAGTTAAGGAAGAGTCCTACTTTACTCTCAACTAACTGTGAAGCATAAGAAGTGATTCAGAACAATTCCAAATCATATGTGAACATGAGATGATCAAATAGATTGGTTCTTTCTATGCCAGGAACAGTCCTAAACATCCACTTATCAAACCAAAAACCTGGATTTATTGTCTCATAAATTGACTCTTACAAGTACTTGTGCAACACTTAGTTCTCCTAAACCATCCACTACGTAAAACAGTCTATTAAGTGATGCAGAAACTTGGTTAGTGGAAAGTGATGCCTGATGTTAGGCACAACTAAAGTGCTAACTTTCAGAAGCCCTCAAGGTAGACAAGGCAGTGTGGAAGCTAAGTATAAAATCAGGAAACCACAAACACGAGAGAGATGGACTCGAGTGAGATAGCTTTTTATTCCTCAAAATTGTACTTTACAGAACAGAACAATTGTGAATCCTCGTAAAACTTCTTTTTAATATTCATACGCTCTGTACACAGGGTTCTGTAAATGGGCTGGAAGCTTGCAATAGCGAATACCATGGGCTTAGTATAACTTTTTTAGGTGCACACTAGCATGCAAAGAAAAGAGAAAATCGTAACCACAATACCTTTAGCTTACTTATTGCACGCAAGCAATCATCCTCTGAAAGAGCTTCACGAGCACCCTTTCTCCTCTGACCAAGAAGTTTACAGAGATCTTCTAAGCTAATTAGGCCACCATTATGAGGCCTAGTAGCCAAGCAAATGTCAACAATTTGCACTCCTGTCTAGATTGACAAAATCATCATAAAATAAACATGAAAAGAAAAAATCCTGACTTCCAATGCAAAGATGCATATCCAGGCACCGAAATCAAACATTGGAAATAAACCACTGTCAAAGAATTTCAACACACAGAAACTAAAGGCTGCAAAAGGCTTAATCATATTTCAGAAAGAACCAATGACTAAACACCTCCAGAATAGTAGACTTGATTTTAGCTAATTATCAGGTAACTTAAGATGTTTGTTTTCATATAAATCTCAAATTCATGGTAATTATTGATATCAGAACTCCCGGCTTTACAGTGATGACAATAAAGACACAATCGAAAATTAAGAAACAATAGCCAAGAAGTAGATTGATACCAACCAAGTTCATAGTAGAAGTCACCAATCCCTAATAGCTCAGCCCAAAAACCTTTATTCGAGGCCAGTGGGTCCACACCTACTTTAGCACACATCTCGTGGAACTGTGCCCTAAATGCCGGATTCTTGCGTATACCACTCTGCATAAACCATGACAAGTAAAATTTATTTTCTGCCTTCTTTTTCATAATCTTCTACCCTTCCATGAGCATAATTTGAACACTCCAGCAGTTCGGCAACCCTTAATTCCTTTTCTCCTTAATTAAATAAATGTTTTCGTATCAATATGAATTAGCAGGAAATGATCTATCAATGACCAATATAAAAGGGGAATTAAATAATTCAGTAGATACTTGACAAAAATATAGGAAAACTTAATCTAGCTAAAAAAGGGACCTTGTGCTTGCGGGCAAAGTCTTCCAGCTGAGAGCGAAAAGTTGAAAGCTGTTTTTTCATGACATCAGTTCTCAACTTTGCCGCATTTTCTACCAGCAACCGATATTGATCCTTTCATTACAAAATCAAATTTCAAACAAGCCCACTCAAGATACAAACACATATTCAAACAAATACATATGTAGAATCACACAAACACAGTATATGTGTGTGTAATGATTATTAATTAATGAAGCACAAGATGGTGAACAAACTCTAGCTGCAGCGGCATTCTGTAGAACTCCAATTCCAGGTCTTCGCCTCAATCTTTAATTCTGATTTCAGTACTTCTTGAACCAAATTGCTTCACGATCGAGACCAGACCTGAGATTTTCACACCTGAATCAACTCTAAAGGCTGGGCTCTCAAAGTTAGTATGAATTCAATTTTTTTGTCTTTTAAGGGATTTTAGGAACTAAATATATAAACTTAAAAAAAAAAACCCACCAATAAAAATGTAATATAAAAAATAATTCTATTAAATAATAAGATCGAAGATGAATTCATGAATACTTGGCCTCTATTTGAGAAAATAAAATAATATATTAACCAACAAGAAACTTAAAAGCAATTTCAAGAGGGGAAAGAAAACCTAAAAGCAATCCCCTTAATGATTAACAACATAAACCTTCTTTTTTCGTTATGAAATGTTAAAAACAGAAGTTACTGGAAAAATGGAGCAATAAACGGTGGAAATATTTCTTCTCTGTCAAAGTACCAACAAATCCAGAGGATGCAAAACTTTTTAAAGTGAAGAATGGAAGGAAACCAAAGAATGTCAAGAATGGTGATGAAATGTGAAAGCCTAATCATCAGGCTCACTTGCATACTGAAACGTGAAAGCACAAACAATAATGAAAGAGGAATGCTGGTTCACATGTTTAAATTAAAAAGCAATTAAGCAAAGAGTAAACTTCAAAATCCAACCACAAACTTCAATTAAAGCTTCCATCTTGGTTCCACATCCAGACAATTTCAATACAATGCACCAATGACTAATCTTCGTAATCAAGAAAATCTAACTTCACTAAGAATTTCATCATCCAGCAAGCATTAACCAAATAATTGAGAATCCTGTTAAAATTGAAAATTTTATAAAATTTTAGCCAAAACCTGAAAGGCTAAAGTTACGCATTGAATATTAATTATTAATGATTATTAGCTTATTGAATATTAATTATTTTATAACTATACACTAATCTGCACGGTATTTATAAATTCATCTTAATTATTTGCTGTCAAGCACAAATTTGAAGGTCCTAATATTGTTAAGAAACCAAACACGACAAAGTGAAAGGTAGAATTCAAATGACACCAAATAAATAAAAAATTGTACCTTTTAATACAAACCCACTTCAAGAACAAATTGGTCTTTCCAGAAATGCTCAAACATTTGACAGATAAACGGTAAAAAGCACCATACTTTGAATATATTCCCCCCTAATTATACGTAACTGTGAGAACCGAGACAATACGAGTTAGAATTTCGTACAAGAAGTCAGACTGGCGCAGTGGAAGAGTTGTAGGACCATAATTCATAGATCCAAAGATCGAAATGTGGCTCTGATTTGCTTGTAGAGAAAAGCTTCTCCCTCCCTCCCTACTACTCTTTTCTTTTCTTTTTTTCCTTTGTTTTTAAAATGTTTCTAATAAAATTATTGAGTTGATAAAATATTGTCAATAAAAAAAATTGTCTTCCATATGAAGCTTATTGACAATAGTTGTTTTATTCACCCCTAACGTCACATCTTTGCCTCTTGTACCCACAAACAACTTACGATAAACATAAAATAGTCGATAATTATATAGCACTGCCTTTCTTTTGGTTTAATTATATATTTGTTCACGTCTTATGACGTTTTCTAAATGCATGATGCATTGGAAGGATGATATACAAAAGGCTTAACAGCGTGTGAATATCCTGATGGATGATTGGAACTAAACTTTACACCAGTATTACCAGCTCCGAGATGTATGCAGTGATCATGAAAACTGTTGATAGGTCTCGCTAAACATGCATCCCACCGGTCACTCTCTGGCCTCGTCTCTGCAACTGTGTAAATTTCGTTTGAATTCGTAAATGCCTGATAGTTTAGAACTTCACCTAACCTTGTTATGCAAGGCACAGATACCTTGATACTTGCTTCAAAAATACATTATTTATAGTTCTCTTACTAACAAAGTAAAAAATTACGAAAGTTACACAAGGGAACAAGTATCACCTATAATTTTCACATTTGACAGGTCACCACTCACGAGAGTATATAGTCGTAAACATGGTGGCAAAACAACTAAGAGTGGTGGAAATTAATTAACCAATTGAAGAAACTAAATTTTTCTTAATTAAAAAAAATATTTAATATACAGCCAGCCATGTTAGCTTTTTCTTTTATGTTTATTTTTCATAAAGAATGTTTATGAATGTCACATAAAACTGAAAACCTGTTTGGCCCCCTTTCTTACATATTTGAATGTTTGGAATAATATTTTTTGAAGAATGTATGGCTAAAATGGAATGAATATTTTTCGATTTATGTTTAATATTATTTTATAGAAAATTGTGTGATTGAAAATAAGAGAGAAGAAAAAATCAGAAGGAGAAAAGGGGCCAAACGGGGCATGAATTTTCTTTAGAAAACTCTACCAAACTTTTTACCTCATCTTGATCGGGGTGAAATTCCATGTTAGGTAGAGATGGTGGCATGTGGAGTTGTCAAATCCATTATGATGCCAATTGTCGCGTTTATGGAAACCCAAATCAGACCATAGAGAATGTAGACCTGCGGGGAAATTATTAGGCGATGAGAAGGATTTGTCTTGTTATCGACTAATACAATAGGGAACATGGTTTGACACGAGGTCGAAATCTGACAAGATGCCAAGGAGGCGTTCGGTGGACCCCATGTTTCGATCAGCTTGGCAATTTAGAGTTAAACTATTTTGACATCTTTGTTGACATTTCATGATGTGTGAAAAATTCTGCCATTAATTTGAATAAGTGTTATTTAAATCGATGATCAGATTGACCGTCACATATCAACAAAATCGTCAACCAAGATGTTACTGTAGCAAAACTCAACAATTCAACTCTTGACTTGGTAATCAAGTACACCCACTGGTCAAGACAGTTTATGAGTGCCCTGTTTGCCACACCATGCCCATAATATATCTATACTAGAGTCTAGAGCCTTGAGATTGTCTTGATTGTTGAACAAATATGCCCAGAAAATATTTTGGTTTTTCTGGGATATATTTATCTTCTTTGAGATAGTCCACGACCTATTTGAGATTTTTTTTCCTCGAAGTTTTCTTTTAATTCTATGCTTACATACTTTAGATTTCCTGGAACAAACAAATCGATTGAAAAATGGGTAGATACTAACCTTAGTTGAAACTATGTTATCAGATACCAACCCCCTCCCCTTAATTTATGTTTCCTGTATCCTTTCCTTTTCACCCTACCTTCAAATTGGAAATCCCCATAGATTTATACGGAATGATTCTTGAGAACCCAATACAAATTCTTCCCTCATTTATTTTCTCCCACCAACGATTGTCCTCCTCAAGAAGAATATACAAGCAGGTTCTTGAAATGGCAATCCACTTACATTCGACAATTTGTTAAATCACAGTTCCATTTGTATTATCATTTATGTTATCATCAATTGAACTGTTACAATTTCATCTATCCCAATTTAGGTCTACAATTTCTGTATCCAAATTAATTTTTTATTTACGGAATTTAGTTTTTTTTTTTTTTTCAGAATATCCGACTGCTGAATTTTTTTCAGATAACTTCTCGTGACAACCCAAACTGTTACATTCAGACGTTCACTACTTGAAGAAAGAGTGAAATATTTTATCTCCACCTACGTTCCCCGATTATTTAAATCCTCATGTTTACCGAAAAAAATTGTGATTGCTGACAGTGAGCAACATGCAAAGGCATTAAGACTTGGTCATATGTGTAGGAAAGCAACTCAAATAGCTTGTCATGCTGTCAAAACAAATGAGGGATACCAATTATTTATCAAAGCCATTGAAGAAGTATCTGAGCAAATTTATAGCTTAAATATTAAAACAAGGACTCCTGTTGATAGTTCTCTAAAGGAACTAAATATTTGTAATGAAGAGAATTCTCAATTTGTGTTATCAGATCCCAATGTTTCAATCACAAAAGGACGGAAGAAGGATGAAAAATGTTAACAAAAAGATCACGATGGTTCAAGAAGGTTTAAATCAAGTATTGAGTTGACACAGAAAAATAAAAGGCATAAATGTACACTATGCAAAGGATTAGGCCATGACAAAAGGATATGCCCTAAGAACCCAAAGGAAAATGGAAATGATCTAATCAATGTCCAAACAATCATAACATGTAAGTCTTTTTTTTTTTATGTTTTTCTTATTTCACTTGTAAATCAATTTTCATTAATATGTGATTTTTCTAATAATTGTTATTATTTTTTCATGTAGGATTCAAATTTGGATTTATTTGTCAATTTCAAGTTGGGCAAAAATTGCTTATGAAGATTTAAGTTTACGTATTCTGCCACTCTCAAGTTGACTATGTGAATCAACAAAACAAATGTTTGTTTTTCTTTCTTTATTTTAGTATTTCTTAACTATTGGGTTGGATATTAAACGTTGTTGGTTTAATTAATTTTAGTCTTTCTAGAACTGACCAATGAGGTCCTGTTGCCATGAATGAATTGTTTTATCGCTCAATAGAATTAATATTTTATTGATGTAAATTTTAGTGCTCAATCGATGTAAACCAAGAAATTTAGTGTTCAATAGCACCCTGAAATTTGCATGGTAAACCAAAAGAGTGCTCTCATTTTTTACCGAGTTCTTGCATCTTATAGTATCATGCCTCAACTGTTCTAATGAGATATTCATGACCTGTAAAAGATTGATTCAATAAGCGTACAACTAATTTTGCGAGATTCCATTTGTCTTTGTCAAAAAATTAAGCTACTTGAGCATAAGAATAATCTGAGAGTGTACGTTCCCTTAGTAGAGAGATACTCAACATACCCCGCAACCAGTGTCCAATGCAGTTCGAACAATTCCACTTTCAATTGGTATCACAGAAACAAGCTGATCAATACAGGAGTTGATGTTGAAGCCATGATGAGCTTCAAAATAGTGCCATCTGCACTGCTTCACTGTCTTCACTGCTATAGCAAATGATGCAGCAATTGGAAACATTAGTACGAAAAAGATGATAAATTCAGAAGTGACGATTATATGCCAACATTAATATAATTGACTTCAAGTTAGAAACTGAAGCCTGTGAGCATAATAAACGGGTTTTTAGCACTTTCGACATCTCAAATAACGCGCCAAACTATAAACACCCTTTCATGCCGCCATCGTGTAACCATTGTTTGACACTGCACATGCGTTAACATTATCAATCAAATCTTCAACAGTTTCATTAAATTCTGATTTGGTTTTATATTAGTTTTCTGTGTTGGTATATCAGTATCTTTTCCCTGTAACAATTATTTGTTTTTTTATCTTCAATAGTTTTTGTGATTTATTGGAGGTATAAATCTTATGAGGGAAGAATTTGTATTGGTTCAAGAATCCTTCCGTATAAATCTAGGGGGATTTCCAATTTGAAGATAGGGTGAAAGGGAAAGGATACGGGAAACATAAATTAAGGGGAGTGTGGGTGGGAGTGGGTTGTGGGGTGGCCCAATTTTAAATTTCAAGGGATTATAATTGAATCATCTAAACCTTCAGATTAACTTAAATTAATGACTGAGATTTTTTGTCAAAACTATTAATCAAGAATATTGGTACAAGGAACGCTCTCCACACACACACACAACATTGCTCGGGAGACATGGCATATTAAAGCAAATCAATAAAATGTTGACACTTGGCCTCCCAACAAAAAATTGGCAAAATCCCTTCGCAGATCTAACATTCTCCTATATATACATTATTCTTTATAAAAAAAATTTAAAATTTGATATTATTAATATGACATATCTTTAAATAGTAAATATGAAATCAATATATTTAAATTTAATTATAAATTAATATTTTTTATATAAAATCTTATAATTCTTAATTACAAATAGATATTTTTCATTAAAAAAATGATGAAAAAAGAGAGAGAGTTATAAGATTTTGTATTTATAATTTATTTGTTTCATAGTCTCCTAAAATTTTGGAATGAATGAGAGGCAGATTTTGAAATCTTATTTTAGTATTTTCTGATTAAAAATTAGTACATTAAAAACTTTAAAAGTCATTAACAATTCGAACACTCAAAACTTATAAAGACTTCTAAAAAGTTTTAATTGAACACACAATGACTTTTAAAAATTTACAAAAGTCTCGATTGATTACAACAATCCTTTTTGAGAATTTCAAAAAGTCTACGTTAAATATCCCTAAATTTTTTAAATTCCAAAAGGTTTTTGAAAGTTCCAGTTAAAGACACAATCTTCAAACTTTTCATAGTTTAACGAAAATCGGTATTGTCAGTAATTGAAAATCAGTAGTTGCATTTATCTCCCTATCGGCAATCCCTCCTTTGAAACTCGACATTAGGAATTTTTGAGAGTAATTCATATACATCACAATTTTTATTTCTTGCACCACATTTTAACTGTACATAAGATTTTTAATTTTTGTTCATATAGCACTTATGTTCATAATGATTTTTTTACGCTATTTATATTTTCAAATTTTTTATTAGTTAACAAATTTTGTATTTGATAACAGTTTTATATTCAAAAATCCGTTGAAATGACGTAAAATAACTTATTTTTCGATTACATTTTTAAAAAATAAATAAATAAGAAGTGTAAATAAATATTTTCACTCTTTTGAAAGTATGAAAACAAAATATTTTTATATAAATTATCATCAAATACGAGACAAACTAATTAACAGAAAGTTGAAAATAAAATTCGAAAAAAAAAAATTTGAAAATAGTTGTTATAATAAAAAAATTGAGGAGTTAAACTGCATTAAAATATAATGTAACAAATAAAAATTATGGTTTTGATATAGTCCCCCAATTTTTAATAGAGGAAGAGTTAAGGGATTACTTTATCCCTTCGTAATCCATGTATCCAAACAGAGGCGTCCCTTTTCTTACCCTCTGGCTTTTACATATAAACCCTAAAAAAAGACCCTTTTTTCGCCGCCACAAATTCCTCTCCTCTCTTCTACCCCGTCCCCAATATTTACTCAGAATTAAATGTGCCTAAAGAATCGAACGGCGTTTCAATTCGAGGTTATAGTTTGTTCTTATTTTCGAAGCAATGAATTGTATCTAAGGTATTAAAAGTATTTTTGTAATGGCTTTTGTATAATTGCTAGTATTTTTTTTTTTTCAACTATCCCTGTGAAGAACGTAAGATTGAAATAAAAGTAGTGGTCTGATTTAATTGATGAAACTATTATTCTGAGGGATATTATTTCTATTTTGAAGTTTTGTTATTTCAAATTATTTTTTTGAACTGATCCTTGCCTTAATTTCAATCCATCGTTTTTGAAGAATAAGATCTTTTTTCACATATATAAATTTGTTTCTATAATTTATGCTTCGATTTCCAAGAAGACCCTGCCTCTGAGGGAATAGGGATGTGCTGGTTTTATTACTCTTGATGTTCAAAATTTTCATGCAAGATGTGCCTTTTAGAAACTAAGAATATGAGATGCTTGTTTGTGTTTTGTTATTTTTTTCGTTTATTTTTTTCCCAACTATCCCAATGAAGAACGTAAGATTGAAATAAAAGTAGTGGCCTGATTGAGTTTGATGAAAATATTGTTCTGAGGGATATTATTTATATTTTGAATTTTTTTCCGCTGAAGAATCAAAATTGATCTATCATTTTCATCATTTCATTTCCAAAGAATTGTTTGATTTGTAATACATAATGCTAATCTCTTTGAAGATGAAAGATCTGTTTTTTATTTATTTGGTTGTAATAAGATATGCTGCTGTTTTGAAGAACGTCCTGCATCCCTATGACGAATATTTATGAAGTTTTTACGTTAAAAGTAGACTGATATTCTTTGAAGAGAAATGAATTCTGAGGGATGTGCTAGATTTATTACTCTCTTGAAAGTGCTAGACACAATAATTCAACAAAAATAAAAGTCGTTCAAACTTTCATAGAAGATGTGCCTTGTTTGATTAAGCTGTTTCAACTTAGTGGACTTGCCATTTGCTTTTGCTTCAAAAATTAGCCTTCTTTAATTGTTCTTTATGTTGTTTTGTACTCAGTTGGCTTAATTAGTCCCTACTAAGAACTGTCAATTCATGAAAAGTAGTGGACAGATATCCATCGATTATACTTTTATTGTGAGCGATCTTTATGTTCTTTTGTACATATTTTGTTTTATGTTTGTTCTTGGCATTTTCATATGGAATAAAATTGCAACATTGTGGTTTCATGGCATTAAATATGAACAAGAAAAGCTCATCTATTTGGACTATTTAGATGCAAGTAATTAAAAGAACAAGAAACTTGATTTGGCTGCGTTTACTTACCTTGCTAGTTGAGACAATGCCTTTAATGCTATCAATAAAATTCTTGTACAGGTCCTTTTGCCAGATCGCTTACATGGAAATTTGAAATTGGTGACGTGGCAATTATTTAACAAAAAAAAGAAAACGAGGGAATGATGAAATCAAATTTAACTGTAAGCACTCTCCTTTCCCCCAAATTGGATAACCCTCAAAATTCCATCCCGACTGCGAAAATAGTCAGCTCTGACGATTGCATGCAAAAATCGTCGACAACTCCGGCGACTACATCCCGACCATCTTCTCCACCTTCGGCTAACCCTTGTGAGCCACTCTTCTCGTTTTCTTGAGTATTGTGCATTTTTAATTTTTCATTATCTGTTGCTTTGCAAGATTTGGTTTTTCAAGGAAGATTTACTAGTTCCTTCGCCACTAGAAGACAGCTCAAGGAAATGTATATTAGGATTCAAGTTTTACATTGGCCGTCAACCTATAGCAACCCTCTATCATTTACTTAGGTTTGGGACTTGCTATAATGAAAATAGATGAGTTATATCTCATTTCTTCAGAAAACAATTTACTTCTCATATTCACGAATTAGAAGAGATGTCAATCACTAAGGGTATTGGGAAACAACTAATAGTGGATTGGAGATTTAGTGGTATAATGTTAACAGAATCAGGGGTATGCTGGGGTTTGCGAAGAGTATCACCTTACCTTGAAACAAAAAAAATTGTATTTTGAGGCGTCATTGATCAGATAATTAACATATACTTAAGATATACTGAAATGATGTAAAAGAAACTAGAAAGTGCATACCTAACACCCAAAAAATAGTGACTATTGAAATTTTACCCCTTGTTATTTTGTTAGTGTGCCCTTCCTTCGTTATCGCTTATACAACTACATAATAAGAGCAATCATGCTATATTGAAATGATTATTTTGTATCAATCTGAAATTACTTTTTGATCTAGTTATTGTAGTGTAATATGCTTATGTTTTGCTGAATGTTATTGCTTATTTTGTCACAGCAAAAGAAATTATGGAAGACGTGCATGATGATATTTTGGTGGAATCCAATAATGAGAACGTTACAGACAACATGAACATAGTGGAAGATGAAATGTTAGGAGGTGATGGTGCGATTGTGCCTGAGGTGGGTATGATGTTCGTGGATGAAAAAGAAATGTTTGAGTTCTACAAAAGATATGCTTATGACGTAGGTTTTCCAGTTAAGAAAAGGAATTCGAAAAAGGGGGATGATGGAGCTTTGAGATATGTGACGTTCACATGTGGTCGTGAAGGTCGAAGAAGTAGTAATACAAGTCGTTCTTTGAAGCCGCAACCAACAGTTCAGACAGATTGTAAAGCCAGGATCTCGGCATCCTCAATTAATCATGGAACTTGGAGAATTAACACAGTTCATCTCGAGCACAATCATAAAACAAGTCCTTCCAAGTCCAGGTTGTATCGATGCAACCGAGAATTGAGTGCACATGTGAAACGAAAGATTGAAGTGACTGATATGACAGGAATTTCGTTGCAGAAAAGTTACAACTCCGCAATTGTTGAAGCAGATGGATATGAGAATATGACTTGTGTGAAAAAGGATTGTCGAAACTATATTGAGCAAGCTAGACGATTAAAACTTGGAGGAGATATCGCAGCATTACAATCCTACTTTTCAAAGATGCAAGCACAGTGTTCGGGATTTTACTTCAGTATGGATTTGGATGACGAGTTGCGACTGAAGAATGTATTTTGGGCAGATAATAGGTGTAGGCAAGCATATAGGGAGTTCGGCGATGTTGTCACCTTTGATACCACTTATCTTACTAATAAGTACGACGTGCCTTTCGTCCATTTTGTTGGCATGAATCATCATGGACAGTCAATATTACTTGGTTGTGGTTTGGTATCAAATGAGGACACAGATACTTTTGTATGGCTATTTAAGACATGGCTTGAGTGCATGCATGTTCAAGCTCCATATGGAATAATTACCGATCAAGATAGTGCCATGCAAAATGCAATTCAGACTGTTTTTCCAAATACGAAGCATAGATGGTGTTCATGGCATATTTTGAAAAAGTTGTCAGAAAAGTTTGGTTACCACGTTGATAAGGGTGCGATATTTTCGGCTATACACGGATTAGTGTATGATTCACAGATTGTTGAAGAATTTGAAGAAGGTTGGAAAGCGATGATCAATACGTATGACTTGCGTAATAATGATTGGTTGTCAGGACTGTACGAAAATAGAGGTCGTTGGGTTCCTTGCTTTTTGAAAACTACTTTTTGGGCAGGGATGTCAACAACTCAACGAAATGAGAGTATGAATGCGTTCTTCCATGGGTATGTTCATTCGAAGACTTCATTGAAGCAATTTGTTGAACAATATGAACGAGCACTAAGGAATAAGGTTGAGAAGGAATTTCAGGCTGACTTCAAATCATTCTTGCAAATGGTACCGTGCGCAACAAAGTATGAAATGGAGAAGCAATTTCAATCAGTTTACACCATTTCAAAATTTAGGGAAGTTCAAGATGAGTTCACGGGGAAGATTTATTGCGATCTCATATCTGTTTCGGAGGGATGTTTTGGGACGACGTATGAGGTACGGGAGGATGTCATATATGATGAGCGACGGAAGAAAAAAATGTTTTTCGTCTCATTTCAAAGAGAAAAATGTGAAATTATTTGCAGCTGTCACTTGTTTGAGTTTCGGGGAATAATTTGTAGGCATGCGATCGCAGTCTTGATCCGTAATGATGTGACATCACTGCCAGAGAGGTATATATTGCGCAGATGGAGGAGAGATGTTAGTAGAGCACACACGAGGGTCGCAGTTAACTACGATGGGTTGGTTAGTACTCCTGAACAGTTGAGATATGACAATATGTGTCAGGCATTCGCCAGGGTGGCAGACCTTGCTGCAGATGATGAAGGGCGGACCCGTGTGATAATGGACTGGATAGAATTTCAATCTAAAGAGCTTGTGATGACAAAGTCGAGTAGTGGAAGTAATGTCCTTTCGTAACATACTATGTAGTAAGTGTATGGTTTTGCAAAATATTGCAATATGATATTGTTATGTCACAATGATATTGGATGGGCAGCCCATGCTTAGTTTACTATTGCAATTCACAGCTGGTGTAATGATCTGAGAAATCTTGCAAATGATATTGTTATGTCATAATATGTTATTTTATTCTCAGTTAGAGCCCAATTTGAATGAACATTTTGTTAGTGAGGTAGTATAATGTTGGGATGAATTTTCTGGAACTTCAATCTGTGCTAAGGTTTTATCTTCATGTTGTTATTGTTATCTCCATGAGGATTGTGTACAGGAGTTGATTCCGAGTATCTTGCTTTTTTCTTAACTGAGTGAACAAAACAATGCCGAGTAAATATGATGGTTTTTTGTGCTACTCAGTACTCTTTCTCCATGTAGTGCAATTGTAATGCTAAACACTGACTTAGTAGTGATGCTAGAGATTGTAGCTCCATGTACTCACCTTGCTAGGTGGGACAATTAAAATATCAAATCTCTAGTTTATAGACTCCTCCGCAGTTTCAACAGGTATATATACTCTTGTGGTAATTTGTCTTTCTAATTTTTAGCTTTAATATACCTAAATTTTATATTCTTTCTATTCCTATGAATGACTATCTATGTTTTCCTTAATATGTAAATTAATGTAAAGAAAAGATTTAAGATTTTTTTGCCACGCTTTTTTGTTTGGTGGATACAATTTACATAAAGGTTTTTACCAGAGTTCATTCTTCAAAGACTGAAGAAATTTTGCTTGGAAGAATTGGAATGAACACTCTCAAAAACTGACAGTAACAGTGTTCTAACAGTGGGATTTATGATATGTTATTATAAATCCTGCAGATGATACTATTGTGGCCATGACTTCGGTTATTGAAGTTTTGGTTCCAGGACTAGTATGTTCATCTTTCCCTAAGGGGTAGTGACAATAACCCTCAAAATTTTGTTTTTCCTTGAACAGGGCTGTTGCAGGGCACTTTGTAATATATGGTGTGTGTGGGGGTGTGTTGAAACGAATTGGGATTTGTTGGACTCTTACCAGTCATACATGAAATTTGTCATAACAAGGAAGTATTAGATCCTTTGAGCTTCGACGATGCTACACTGCTGGGGAAACTTCGACGAATTCATACAGGTAGACACATGACAGATTATCATTGGTTATTGACCATGGCAAAGGGGAATTACTCTTGTATGTCAGGTCTCCTTTTTGGAGAGAGAAAATAACCACTTTGGGTGGAAACTAATTTGCAAATTTTTTTAGGCAAACCTTGGAAACATATTCATTTCGTGAGATTGTGGTTGGTATGTTAGACAGTTCTGTCTTAGGAGATGAGGGATAGCTTTTCGAAGACAGTTTTAATCCGTTATTGTGAAACAAGAGGCATGCCCATCCAAAATGGAAAAAGATTTAGCCCTTGTTTGGGTTAGTTAAAAATTAGATTTTTAGTACATTTTGATAAAAAATGATGAAATATATGGTTCAAAAAGTTGATAAAATTATTGATCATATGAAATGTATGATTGAAACTAAATTTAAGAAAAAAATGAGTTTTAGAAAATTCGAGCTAAACATGGGCGTAATTAGGGTTGGGCAAAACTCTCGAATCGAGTCGGACCCGATCCGAATTGAACGGTTCTTCTTAAGTTAAATATCCGAACGGGTATTTGAATCGAGAACTGACGGGTTCAATTCGGTTCTCGGTTCTAGACCAAGAATCGAAAAATTGAATAAAAACCGAATATCCCTAATTTTTAAAATTTTTTATTTTAAATAAGTCAAATTATTTTATTTTTTTAAATAAATTTGCTAACTAATTAATTTAGTCCAAACTCAAAATATGATTTTATTATTTCTAATTTAGATCAAGTTGATCTAAATTTTATTCAAATCACTTATTCTACCGTAGTGTCTTTTTTACCGTTCTATTATTGTGAACTCGCCATCTTCTTCTACTTGTGATTTTAATAGTCAAATCTATGAATAACTCAACAAAGAAAGGTGCAAAAGATTTCACGAGATTGAATTACGTTAGTTTGTAAGAGTTAAACTTGAACATGTAATAGTTAGATTAATGTAATGTTGTTGTAATATAAAAAAATTAATTATTATACGGAACCCGGAAAATGAATGGAACCGAACCGAACCGAACTGAACTAAACCGAACCCGAATGATTCTATAATTAAATTTGGACTCGACGGTTTCATTTACTAAATACCCGAAAATTCGGGTTCGATTTGGTTCTCTTT
>CAIGRT010189914.1:0-14759 GCA_903798405.1 Fraxinus platypoda | reverse complement strand
TTTTGGGACTGTTTAATACCAACACATTGGAATCATTACAGTTATATCTCCTTCAAGAACGACACCCATGCCAATTTCTTTTTCAATATGTTAAGAATTGAGGTTCCATCTTAAAATGTCAACCTTATTAAGAAGAGTAACACAATCCTTTATAAGTTGGTTTATGTTTACATCTTTATTCGATGTGGGATTATATTCTTTAACATGCCCCCGCAAGATGGTAGCTCGTTTGAGCAGACCGATCTTGAAATTCGTATGCTCACTTTTGATGTCTTAACTGGATCGAATTGCTCATTAGAGTTTAATGGGCTCTGATACCATGTTAAGATTTTGGGGTTCCAACTTAAAATGTCAACCTTATTAAGAGGAGTAACTCAATCCTTTATAAGTTGGTTTATGTTTACATCTTCATTCGATGTGGGATTATATCCCTTAACACAATCGATGACTCTTCGTAGCTAGTCTTTTCCATTGAAAAGATGTTTTGATATCATATGATTCGATAGTTTACATAGTATAAAATGATATGACATACTAATGTATTTGTGTAGTTCAATCATCTTCTCCAATCTAGTACATTGAATATATATGGTTACAATGCACCTACACGTTAGCAGTACGCAGACTAGCGATGAGATTATATAAGAGCGTGCAAGAGGCTCGAGGGTCAAAATAGTAAGTCATTTAGTGGTTGGATGAGAAAGTTATAAAATTATTGTTCCTTACTCGTAGAAATTGAGATTTTGTTGCTAAACCTATTGTAGCTGAGACATGCTTGGTGAGCGCTAGTGAGTCTTCTAATATCGCGGGGGAAAGACTGAGCAAATTTTAGTATGAACCTATAGGTTTAGTAAATTTGTCGGATATATATAAAGATTTTGGAGTTCATTAGTCTACTAAAGAGATTTCTGGGCTTCTACAACAAATTAATTTGTGAAAGGAAAAACATAGTGAAATAATTGAAAATTCTGGGGAAGTTATTTGCTTATTGGAAGCCATCTGCTTACCCCAAATATCTATAAAAACAAGGTTTAATTATACAACTAAGGAACATTCGGGGTCTAGTTTCTAAAACCAAGTAGATTAATTATATGTGTGTGTGTAATTGAAAAAGGAAACTTAATTATACTATGTGTTACTACAGTATTTTTGAACATATTTGCAACACTCTTCACCACTACCTTCTACCAAAAATCATCACAAATCGTCAAGCGAAATCAAAACCCCCCACAAATCACCATTTTGAACATTACGAATTTGTAATCGAATTCGCTACTATCACAAGAATCTCGTCACCACATCCAAACCTTAGCAAAACCTTAGCGTCGCAGTCGATCCACACTTAAAGAGGATCTTATAAAATAAGCACTACATGAAATACTTGATTTTTAATATTTGGAAAATAAATACATGAATAATGAATGGGTAACTATATTCACACCATTATTTTATTTCTTACACTACATTTTAATTGCACTTAAAGTTCTTAATCTTTACTCAATACAACACTTATATCCCTAACGATTTTTTATGTCATTCTTATTCTCTGTAATAAAGTAGTGATTCTTGAAATTTGAAAATTATACTGAAAGAATTATGAAGATAATTAATATATTGATTCTAAGCAACTCAGAGATGTAATTACAATCTTGACTTTAAGTCAGTGCATTAGACTTGGAGTCCAGTAATCATTACGAAGATTTTAGAATAATAATCTCCAACTATTGAATGGGTGGCATTTGATCTAATCAGAACTTTCACTTAGGATAGCAAAAAAATTCGTTAAACTCGATATCGTAGTACCCCAAAATTACCCGTCCAATAGGGTAAAAGGGGTGGGGAAGGGTTTATTATCCCAAATCGGGGACGAGACAGATATGAACAACTTGTTCCCCTCTACTCGACCCGTTTAAAGTTCGCTTCAAATTTGAATTTTTTAATGAAACAAAATACAAGAATTATCCTTCTTTTTAAAGGAAACATGGATTGCTCTTAACAAATTCGAAAAAAAAAAAAAAGAGTTAATAATTTTCACTAATTAAAAACTTAAAAAATAAAACCAAATTAATAAACAAATAAATAAAATAAACGGGGCAAAGGCCTTCCCTGCCTTGTCTTGCCTCGCCTTAACAGGGTAAAACGAATGGTACAAAATAACGAAAATACTCGAGGAGCAGGGACGGGAATTGCCGACTCACTCCACTGCCATTCCTATCAACATGATTATTGAGGTTATGTTGTATTGGGTTTTCTATTTTTCTTGTAATTTCTTGAACTTTACTTTTGCGTTCTTTAGCAAATGTTAAGTGTACCTACAATGATCAATTTTTAGATTAGACATTCTAAATAATTTTTTTGGTGCTCTTTTGCATATTCAAGATTGTTCACTTCTCATTCCATTCTTTAACTGTTTATTTATTTTTTTGACTTGATAAATAACTACTCTCGAGTGATACAACTTTTTCCGCTATCCTCGTCTCCAACCTTACAGAAGTATTAATTAACAAAATAGATTTTTAGAAAGTGTTAGGGAATTACTATTACTATTTCTTAAAGCACAAATTATGTTACGTCTCTCTCATTTTAGGTGCCTATCTCAAAATCAAATGAAAAGTGAAAACAACATAACTTAAAACAATTACCATAAAATGGTTAAAAACTATCTTAGTCACCAAACTTTCAAAAAGTGTCACTTTAGTCACCAAACTTTGTTTTTAGCATAGATGGTAGTCCAACTAACAAAGCTCTTTCAATTAAGTCACTTTTCACACACACACACACACACACATATATATATATATATATATATATCAGAAAATTAACTGATTTTATCGAGGTGCGCTTGATGGAAATGCTTATATGGCCTAGAACCTTGGTGACAAGACATTAATAAGTTAAGAAACCCTACTTTCACGCACTTATAGGACTAGTTTTACAGGGTCTCTATTTTTGTTTCTACTTTTTTGCAGAAGAGCGTACTGACGAAGTTATTTTAGATCAACTTTTTTTTAAACCTCATCTAATCAAACAAAATATTTCCACCTAATTATTCAAAAGTAGCTTTTTAATTTTAGAAATAACTTTTGAATTTTCAAAAATATTGACAAATAAGCCCTTTCACAATCTTCATCTAAATATTTTCATTTTTCAAGTTAATCTATAAATTTATTTATTTAACACAAAAGATCAACCCTCCATGGTATTAGTGTCATTTTCGTTTTTCATATTAAACCTCCTTGTTGGAAACAACACCAAATTTGTTAAATCAAAGAATAGATATACCACTTTTTTGATCTTCTATGCCAAGATAGAAGTTGGATGATTAAATTGACACATTTTGAAAGTTTGGGGACTATTAAAGTTGTTAACCCCCAAAAATACTATTTGGAAACTTATGCAATTGAGACTTTTAATAACTTTTTGAGATTTAAAAAATTTAGGGATATTCAATGAAAATTTTTGGAGACTATATAGAAGTATTCGTGTATTCAATTAATATTTTTATAAACTTTTAAAAAATCTCTAAAAGTCAAGATGTATTTAATTAAAAAAATTTAGAAATCTTGAGGTATTCAAATTTTAATAATTTTTACAGACTTTTATAAAAATCTCCATGATACTAACTTTTAAACAGAAAGTATTAAAATAAAATCTCAAAATCTGTCTTTCATTACTCACAAGATTTTGGAAGACTTTAACAAAAATAAATAAATAAATAAAATTAATATGTATTTTTTTCAATATTTCTCTTTCCTTTTCACTTCTACGACCATTAGAGTTATGATTAAAATTTATTTATTTTATATTGATTATATTAGTTTCTATTTTTCTTTTCTTTTCTTTTCTTATTGTTTATTTCTATTTTCTATGAAACAATTAAATTGTATACTTATAACCTTTTATTTCATTCATTATTTTGTGAAAAAAAATCTATTTTTAATTAAATTATAAATTTTATATAGACTAATTTATAATTATATTTAAATATTTATTTTTTAAAGATATATTATATTAATAATACTGAATATTAAATTTTTTTTAATATTTATAATAATAATTATTTATTTAATTAATGCCTTAACTTTTTATTCTTTTTAAAATATTTTTAATTATATGAGGTGGGAAAAGGAAAGGGGGATCAGGGGATGAGAAATGGAATTGTAAGAACTATCATCTTGTACGTGATAATTTCATAATATTGTATTAGATTCATATGAATTCTATTTCAAATGAAAATTTTCAAAAGTTTTTTAAATTTTACAAAAGTCCATGAAATTTTGAAAATGAAAATTTATAGAAGTTTACGAAAGATTTCCACAAATTTCATATAAATAGTTATAATTGAATATAACCCTTAATTCCCAATAACCCAACATTTCAAAACTCAAAAATAGTTATAATTCTCTCTCACACACACACGAAAGCACAGAAACACACAGAGCCTCCATTATTATCACCATTCACCATCCCTATCATTTTCTACATGCCCGTTCCTCCCACCTACAACGAATAAACCATATATATTTATCCCATATATATCTCTGTCTCCATCTGTCTCTGGTTGGAGAAGAGGAGGGGTTAATGGGCTCGGGCAGCAGCCGGCTGCGATCCTGCCCGTCGCCTCGGGATGGGGTCGGGACCCACCAACGCCGACGATCCACTGTCAAACGTTCCCTTTCCTCTATCCTTATTTGCGGTGCCTCTTCTTCTCAGTCTCCAAATGAGGTACACGCCCACATATTATAAATGAAATTGATTTTGAAAGGTCGTTTTATAAGTTATGGTTTTGTGTTAATTAAAGATGGGTTTTTATTGTTTTCTTTATTTGAATTTTTTTTATATGAATTAATAGTTTATTGTTTCTATTTGGACCCAGAAATTCTCTTTATGAATTTGTGCTTTTTAAGTTGATTTACATTTCACAAGGAGATTATTGCGATTCAAATTGTACTGTGGATACAATTTTTCTGAAAATTTCTTAATGCGATAATGGGTGCATTTGAATAATGGGTACGTGCGTAAAAATTAATTCTTGAATGTTCTGAGAATAATTTTTACTCTCCCTATAACGAATTGCAGTCAGTTGAATAGTAGGAATTTATTTGATTGATCTAAGGAATAACCCAAATAAGGTACTTTGGGATTTACATTCTAGTAATGTTTTCAGCAGTCGAAATGGAGTACCTATTGGATTAGAAATGAACTAAATTTGGTAAAAGGGATCTTGATTTGTCTCCAGTTTAAGAATAAGCTGTGATGGAAATGCAATACTAAGATTTGGACTGGTGCAAGATTTATGACTTGTAGCATGTCATTCAACCTGAATAATTTTGTTGTGTTTCCATTAACTTTTTGTTGAACAGTGTCTATTGAAGACGGCGCAAGTTGGGGAAGGAGATATCTTGATGATTCAAAATTGAAATGGAATGTGATTTTCTTAATATTATTTGAATTAAAAAAATTCAAGCAATTAGCAATGATGTGATGCTCTTTTTCTTTGACTATTGTACTCTCTTAATTATTTACTGCGAGTCTCTATCTGTCAAATTTGCACAGACAGCTGGGTAAAGCATTAAAAAAAAAAAATCACCTGAAAAAGTAAAATTAACAAGTCTTGCTCTCTTCTGAGAACACATTATAAACTATAGGGAGAATTTATGGTATGTTAAGTTGAGCCATCTAGCTTGTGCTTTCTGTTCTTGTATCATATTTGGACAGCCCCGTGACAAGTGGTATCAGAGCCAAAGGTCAGGCAAAGCCGCAAAGCCATGGCTAGTGGGAAGAACACGTAGGCTAATGCCGTCAAAGAGGCTTGAGGGAGCGGATTCATGAATTTATGCAACAGAGCAGGGCAAAACTATGTTAAAACTTTATTGACAAGCTCTTCTTCAAATGTTAACAGTGTTTTCTTGTTCTGATAAACATTTTTGAAAGTGATTGGTAAATTAGGCATTAAAGGTTATTCTATGAGTTTTAATTTGTTTTCTGTAGATGGAAGATGATCCAGCTGAATTGCTGGTGAATTCTGCAGAACATTATCATTCAGAAAAGATAAATTTCCCAGGAAAATATTCTGCTTTATCCATTGGTAGTGTAGCCGACCTTGCAAGCAGCAAAACTGAAAATGGGATCCCGACCGGAAGACCTATGATTGCTAATGAGAATCCTGGTCTTGAATGCAGTCCAAGCAATGCTGACACAAGTGATAAAGGAAAATACTTGTCTGAAAGTGGGGAATTGGTTCCTTCTGATCAATCAATCACCAGCTCTAGGTCTCATCAAACTGACAGCACTTTGTACATAAATCTACCATCTTCTGATTCAGCATCTGCAAATGAAAGGCCGACTATTGATGCCATCAGTGGGATAAACAGCAACATGAATGGGAATTCATCTCAACTTGGTGCAGAGCTCACCAATTGTACTGTTCCTTCTTCTCTGAGGCTCAATTCTTCATCAGATGAAATTTCAGTTGAAAATAATGTCAATGAAGCAATTTATTTTTCTTTCTCTGATTCTGGCTGTAGCTCTGGTTCTGGTTCCGGTTCTACTGTTTCGGAGTCACCTATAAACGCTGATTCGCCAAGGGATGATACTCTACAGGAGGTAATTCCTTCAGGTTTAGGACATCCCATGTCAGAAAGAGAACAAACCCAGCAACATACAAGTGTACTGCATGTTGACGTGCCAAGTGTCTCCTCTGATAGTTTACCTAGTAGTTCTGCTGAAATAAGCAGTCGCGAAGAAAGAAGGAATAGTAGAAGACTATTTTGGGATGCTTTCTCAAGACGCAGTTCTAGAAGACATACAGATTCGAGAACCTTTGTTTTCCCGTCTGGTGACTCTGATAATTTGAGATCTCATGACAGATGGATTCTTGATTTAAGTGGTGATTTCTTTAATGATGGGGCTGGAGGAGATTTTAGATCTTATGAAAGCAGGACTCAAGGTATAAATGAACGAAGATGGCATTCTAGATCTGAGGTAACATTTAAGACACTCCTCTTTATTTGTTTGAGGTATCAAGGCCTATCATATCAATTGTTGGTTAATGCATATTTTCTTCACATTTGGAGAAAGGTTCTATCTGCTGGTGCACTGTAATTTCATGCAATATAATGTGGGCTATTAAGATGAAGATTTCATTACTTTGAGGCATGATATCTTGTTAATTCTCCTCCACTCTATACATGAGAGTACTGTTTTGATGGGGATATATAACAATATTGTAATTTTGTCTAGTACATGATTTTTCCATACTCATTTGATCAAGTACTGCATCCAGATCTGGGAAAGACTTCGTGGTGGTTTTGATACAAGTGAACAACGAATTGCAGTTTGTCCTAGAGGGATACACGCTGATGGCACATGCTCATGTCAGTCAAGTTTGACATCTGAGGAATCTGGTGCTCGTGCTGGCGTTTCAAGGATTGTCATGCTAGCTGAAGCCTTGTTTGAGGTAATTCTTTTTGAACAGTCAATATTTATCAGCCATATATTGCTCAGATTCGGATTTTATTTTATTTTTTTGCTGACTGTTTTGACTTTTAAAAGCTGATTGTATTTAAATCTGAAAGTTTACCTCTTGAAATCTTCTGAAGTTGACCGTGTTGGTAGTTTATCTAAACTTGTTATGAATGTTAAAGATGATACATTGAACACGCGTAGTCCATTTACCATTTTTCTAGAAGGATCATGAATCTATTATATTAATAGAATTCATAATACAGATAAAATGTATTAGATCTAGAGTGCATAAATTCATCTATAATGTTATATGAATTAGATATAGGATTCGTGTGTGCACATTAAATAGAATGTTCTCTGTACAAGTATAAATAAGAGTCTTATGTTTCTATTTAGAAAAAGACCAAAGCAATTGTAAGAGAAAGTAGCAAGGTGAATTAAAATTAATGAAGTCAACAAATGAAGGTGTTAGTATGGTTCCCAAGACATACCAAAAATCATAGAGATTTTTGAAACAATTTCGGACACTATGTTAGCAAAACAAGCCCATATATTTGAAGACTCTGTACATTGTGGATCATAAGATTCTCGACAAACAGTTGGCCGCTATCAATTTAAAAAGGCAGCGGTTTGGGTTGGGAATGAAAGAGAGAGATGAGTTATTTGAGGAAAAGTAGAAAATGAAATTAGATCAATTGCAGGCTGCAGCACAAGGCAACTGAAACGAACCATACGGAGCAAAAACATTGAGAAAGTGGGAGCAGACATTGGGAAAGCGAACAAACAAGTCTAAGGTGAAAGAATAACATTAATGCAAAATTGGAAGTTGTAGGGGGCAGTGGCGGATCCAGGATTTGAGGCCAGCTAGGGCAGTCGTTGATTGTTTTCCATTGACCATCAATAGTCAACGGCCTTAATAGCGAGATCAGTTATTAATATTTAATTAAAAATAATAAAAAATATTGATCTATATGTAAATGCACTAAAACATAAATCACAACTATCACCAAGTTTAAATTTCCAATTTCCAACAACAATTTATTATTTATCACACAAATTTCTTAATTTAACATTTAAATTATAATAACATTACACAACCATATAAAACCTGAGGATCCAATATTCCAATTGCATATAAAACCCAATTTAACACTTAAATGATAAAAACCTAACCACAGCCAGGCAACTAGTCCACTGTATGGAAACATGATTTTCTCTAAACCCTCAATAATCTAACACCAAAACAAACCTCGTGAAATAAAAGGTAAAGATCCTAGTTATATATACCAAGTAAATAATTGATCAAAGATTATATCGATAAAGCAATAATTCATTTTCATGATTCTAATAAATCAAAACCAATAATCACTAATTCACAAGGATGATATAGCAATTAATGTCCATAAGCAGAGTTATTACTAATCTTACCATGGAAAAGAGAAGTCAAAGCAACAAATCACATTTACATATTTCCTTAAATTCGCATCTTTAATCCGATATACATGCACAATAAAATTTGAAAAACTCAACAACAAACAAATTACCGGCAGTGAGGCGGCGTGCGCTGTCACAGTGCTTCCGTCACTGGCGAGTGGGGACAGCAGGTGGGAGGGAGAACACCGAAAATTGTTGAGTCGGAGTCGGGGTTGAAGAATAGGGTTTCGAATTCACTGGTGTCTCAGATTGGGATTTTTGAAAGTGAAATGTCTTGAGTTATGACTTCTTCAAACTTGGGCAGTGGATTTTATTTGTTGTGATTTTGTTGGGCAATTTTCAAAGTTTTGTTTTTTCTTCAATTAATGGGCCCTTCCCCCGTCTTTTTCTAAAACCAAAAAGCCCATTCTTCCCCATTTTTCTAAAACAAAAAGGCCCAAGTCCCAACTGATTTCATCTTCTCTACCCGATGGAGATCACAGTCACAGATGACATATCAATTGTATTGTGTGGCCGCTGTAAATTCCGACCGAGCCACCTCGTTGGGTGCTGACTCCGCCACTGGTAGAGGAGGGAGCTCCATCGAAAATTAAAGAACTTTGAGAGAAGTATTTTGTGAGAAGGAAATATTACAGATTCTCAGTGATGAGCTTGATAAAAAGAGGCCTAAAATTAATCAGAAGGAATTGTGGATTTGTGAAGAAAGTAAAAGCTAAGAATTAAATGAGAGTAAAGAGCATATCTATTTACAAATGGATATCACAAAAAGGCCCAAGTCCCAACTGATTTCATCTTCTGTACCCGATGGAGATCACAGTCACAGATGACATATCAATTGTACTGTGTGGCCGCTGTAAATTCCGGCCGAGCCACCTCGTTGGGTGCTGACTCCGCCACTGGTAGAGGAGGGAGCTCCATCGAAAATTAAAGAACTTTGAGAGAAGTATTTTGTGAGAAGGAAATATTACAGATTCTCAGTGATGAGCTTGATAAAAAGAGGCCTAAAATTAATCAGAAGGAATTGTGGATTTGTGAAGAAAGTAAAAGCTAAGAATTAAATGAGTAAAGAGCATATCTATTTACAAATGGATTTGAAGCATGAGACAGAAAGATGCAAATATGTACGAAAATTGCTTTTCAAGAAAGTTGAAGATTTGGAGCAGGGTAGAAACAAGTTCGAGGAAGTTCATCAATCGCAAAATGAGAAGAAAAGGCGAGCTTACAAGAGAATTGCAACAAATAAAAGAACGAAAGAGATCCATGAAAAAAGTGAATTCTTTGGAAGAAAGAAATTGAGAGACAATAAAACTTGCCACTAGGGAGAAAAAAATTGCTGGAAAGGGGAAATTTTTTAAAGGAGCCAAGAGAGAGGATTCGTTAATACAAGTCACTTGAAATAAGTAGTCCAAAAGGACATGAAAGAAATGAGATCTAAGATGCTTTGTGTAAAAAGATATAAGCAGAAGCAAGGATTAGATTATACAGAATTTATTGCTACAGTGAGTCAGTGACTACATGAGAGACAGTTCGATTAATTGCTATATTGGCAGCTGAAAAGGACGGGAAGTTTGAAGTCAGCATTTCTGAATGACTACATAAGGAAATTTATTAAGATCAACCTGCTTAAAAGAAAAGCTTGGTGTTTGAGAAACTTAACTTATTGGTGTCATGAATGTTGAAGATGATACATTGAATATTGATAGTAGTAAATAAGTATTTATCATTAATTTTAGAAGAATGATAGTGGATCTTTTATATAAATAAAATTCACGAATACACATCAATTATATCTAAAGTGCGTGTATTCGTATATACATGTTAAATGAATGAGTTATAGGATCATGTTTGCTCATAAAATAGAATGCTTCCACCAGAAGTACAAGCAGATATTTTGACTTTTTGAGAATGGATTTGCTGAAAAGTGAGTTTTTGGGAGAATGTGTGGTTAAGAAGTAGTGAAAAGTTATGGATGTAGGTGCAAAAATTATTTTGTAGGGAGAATGTGTGGGTTTTAGAAAATGGGGACCAAAGATGGCTAAATATGAGTAGGTTTGTGCTAGAAAAGAGAGGACCAATTATGAGCAACAATTGCGAGGGAAAGTAAGCTGAAATAAAACTACAAGTTCAAGAGAATAAACTTTTTATCTTAATAGTGTTTTTTGAAAGTGCTTGATTTATTCCTTCTGAGTCCAATGAATTTTGTAAAGAGAATTATACAGAATGAAGTTTGTTATTTGATGCTTGTCTTTTTAATATATGATTACAAATTTACGTTATCACGGTTAAGAATTTATATTTGAGATCTCCAGTAAATCACGAGTAAAACCCTTCCTCATTTGTATTTTTTCCTGTTTTATATGCAGTTAACATTCTACTGATTGATGTATCCTAAATGGAGAAACTATATTAATATCTACGGAATGCAGGTATTGGATGAAATTCATCGACAACCAATGTCACTTTCCTTGTCTATGGTCTCATATCCAGCTCCAGAATCGGTGGTTGACTCTTTTCTCTTGAAGACTCACAGAAAGCCAGAAAAATCGGAAAGTGGAGATGATAATCAGCAGTATGTTTTCCCCTGCCTTTTTAATGGGTCGTGCTTGAAGTGGTTGGAAGATCCCAAAAATGGGAAAAACAAAAGGGGGTGGTGGTGGAGCTAATAAATTGTTTTCCTCTGCTTCTGGGAAAGCAAATCTAAGCTGGGTGTTGAAGCACCTGTTGGCAAGAAATTATATAAAAAAGGAGAAAAAATCTTGGAGGAGACATAATAAAGGGAGAGAGAGAAAAACTCACGTTCTGGTTACACAATTTGATATCAAGAGTGCCCACCTCATGACAAGCTTTGCTTATACGTGTAATGGAAATATGACAGTATCTCTAAATAAGGAAAATAAATAATGAAAGAGTAAACTTCATCAAACTGGAGAGAGACTATTAAATTTTACGATGAAATAAATAGCAAAGTTTCACAAAATTCTTTTGAATTATTTTTTGCTCACATCATTTGCTAATTATACTTGACATTGGTTCGACCCTAGGAAAAGGATAGAAAAGAAACCACTCAGGAAACTGTTTTTTAACAATTCTTTTAAGGTGCCTATAACTGTAGCTAGAAAGGGGCGGATTGCTCATTCAACATTGACATAAAATCACTAAAACTATGGAATTCAGATCAGTTATGTTATTTTTTCAAATCTTGACACATGCCCTATTTTGATTTTGACTGACTACAGAGCAAATGTTATCTTTTGTGCTATGACTGGTTTACCAGCAATGTCATTTACTGTTTCGTCACACGGTATTCCAGTATGTGAATGTTTAGTGGTATGTTTTTTGGTATTTGCAGGTAGTTTGCCATAGCTTTTAGTTTTACCTATTTATGATGAAACCTTTTCTTGCAGGTGTTACATTTGCCTAGCTGAGTATGAGGAGGGAGACAAAATTCGAGTTCTTCCATGTCACCATGAGTATCACATGTCATGTGTTGATAAATGGCTCAAGGAGATTCATGGGTATGTGATATTGCTGTACTTCTTCCCGCATCCCCCACCCCCACCCCTTCACCTTCTATTCTTTTCAATATCTAACTGTTGATTATGTGCTTGTTCTCCAGTGTGTGCCCACTCTGCCGGGGGGATGTTCGCGACGGCTTCACAGAAGGCTGTGTTTCAAACTCAGAAACCCCTTCTCTTTAGTACATTTTTTATATAGCTATGTACATGAGGTGCTATATAGCCCATGAGTTTGTATTTCTCCCGGAATATAACATTTGTTTATAATCTTCAATTGAACTTCTGGTTTTTTCAATAATGAAATGTTCACTTAGTAGTGAAATCAGTAATTGGATTGCCTGCCAAAAAAATAGAAAAAACTTCTGCCCCCCAAATTCAATTGATCCGAATTCTGAAATATGATCAGAGACTCGGTGCCCATAATTAGCCTTCAGTCAGTATTTTATGGGTGCATTGTTAGTTTCTTTGATATCTCCTTCGATCACCAGTCATTGAATGACTTGTCAGGTCTTGTATTTCTGCAGTCTTTAGAATCAAAAGAAATGTCCCAAACCGGACGAGCTTTTATTTGATATGATTTTTGAACTGTTCATACTTCTGTATATTGTTCTGCAGAGTAGTTTTTACATTTGGACATATGAATTGAGTTTGAAACACTTGTTTTGCAAGGTGGACTGTTGGAAAGCAACAATTGAACTTATTTGAATAGACTTTGAATTTCTGCATAAATACGTCTGCTCTACTGTTTTATTTGGTAAGTTGGAGTGTACAACACTGGACACAAGAAAAAGAAACAGAAATTTTGTCCGTTGTAGTGTACTGTGTTGTCCAATACTATGTACATCATCTATTCTTGTTGGAGCTTGTTCTCAGAATTTTGGTCATGGCATATGCAAGAGACATGGCAGGATTCACTCTGATGGTTTTATTGAACTTGTTACATATTTCTATGTGTGCATGTAGAGCTTCTTCGTGTATAATGTTGCGTACTCCTCCAATCTTATAGGACTCTTCATTTATTGCTTCCGAGCACAGGCCACAAACCCATTTGCCATAAAACCGAGCCCTGGTGCATTGGATGTAGGCTATAGTGCAGTCCTCAGACATGCCACAGCACTCGCATTTGACTTCTCTGATGACATCATTGGATGAAGCAGTTTGAGTTGGAAACCTTAAATCCAAATACTTGAATACGCTCCTCTCATGTGTTCTGTCTGAGACTCCTGCCCTTTGGAACATGTCCAATGAAAGTCTCCTTGTACTTCTGTTTGGAATCATTGTATGTTCTTACCATACCTCTATGTAAAATTTTGTAGTGTATGTATATATAAGTGATCCTGAGAAATCTTTTGAAGTTTGTTTTTTTAAAAGCCAGGGTGTGGTTGATAGTGATGTAGTTTTCAGCTTGTGAAGGAACTGGTGGCTTATATCAAAAGAATACTAATTGATGCTGACTTTGCACCAAAAAGATGTAGAGATTGACCAAAGACTTCAGGATAACATGAGAGCATTGTCTGTCTATCTACTTCATGTGAATAATCTCTCTCTAAAATTATTGAAAGTTATCTTGTGTCTATACTTCTACACATCTTTTCATCCACCAAAAATTTACCTGATTTTTCAGATTTAATAATTTAAAAAAAATACCCTGCCTAATTTTCCTTATAGTTAGGGAATTAGCAGATCAAAGTTCCCACTGAACTTTCCAAATGGTTTTCAGTTGCTTTTGACTTTTAAAAGTTTTTCAGATTGTCATTGAACTTATTAAAATATTTTCTTAAATATTTTTCAGTTACTATTGAACTTTAAAAGTTTTTAGGTAGGGTAATTTACCAAAAATATTATCATCATATATCTTTTAGTCTTAAAAGTTAACGACTTGATGACCGAGTGATGGAATTTCTCATTCCGTTGCAACTCGGATATTCAAAGTATCTCAAATACATTATATGAATTACTATCTAGGTGGCATGTAAGTAGAAATGTGTTCGATCTACCTGACACTGATATCGACTATTATGTCTAATGAATAAACACTTCAGATTCAAAATTGATCTCCAATTAGTTTTAAGCAAAATTCATTTTTTTAATAATAAAACATCTAAAACTAGATAGAAATATAAAAATTGAGCTTGTTTAATATAGCATTTAAATCATAGTGAAACTCTAGATAATGTCTCAAGGGAAAATTACCATAGACCGGGTCTTTAGTTTCACGTTTTAAAAAATCAGATTTTCGTTTTATTTTTCCACTTTTCAGGTTTTTATCATTTTAATTTATCCCAACCCTAAATCTATCTATTTCTCTCCCCTCTCTCACCTCTCTCCACCGCCTCCTCCATT
>CAIGRT010189913.1:0-12313 GCA_903798405.1 Fraxinus platypoda | reverse complement strand
ATATGTTCCTTCCTCGGATCAGACAGCAGATGTGCTAACCAAACCTATGTCACACTCAAGATTTCAGTTCCTTAGAGACAATTTAGGAGTTCTTGAACACACTCCACCTTGAGGGGGGAGTTAGAATTAATAACAAACATAGCCTACGATTCCTTTGGCAGCAGACATTGGCATATTGCAGCTCCAGAATTTTAGGGAATAAAATCTTACTTTGTTAGCCAGTTGGTAGTATTGTTAGGCTGTTATTTCTTCATTCTAGATGCTTCCTATACCTTTATATATTCTGGTAATTCCGTCAATGAATTCAGCAAGAAATTAAGCTTCAACATCTTCAATTTATTTACTATGTGCTTCTATCTGTTGTGTTGGTGCTTAAGTATGTTTTTGTGCACGCTACGTTACCGATATGATTGGGAAGAACATTTTAATTTTTTCTTTTTGAAGTTTCTCAGTACTAAAGGGATAATGAATTCTGAACTTGTAAGTTTAGGAACACAAGTAATACTATTTAACACTACTAATATAGCATTATAGAAGTAGTCAAATTAAATGAGTCCTACATTCTTTCAATTAATTTAACTTCAATTAAACTTGTCAGATAATGCTAATTAGACTCTTGTTCTCCACTATATAACATTATTCTTCAGTATTAAGCATAGTTCTTGGATTTGGATCGACCAATAATTGGGTCATTAGACACTGGCAACACTCACGAGTCGGTTACAAACTGTATTTAAAAAAGAAACAAGACAATCCTATTGAGATAAAAATAAAAGTTTTAATAGGTATATTGATAATTATAAATAGGAAATTTCAACTCAAAAAAGAAAAGGGACTATGCTATACGTACACGGGAGTTTACACCCCCGTTTACCCGGTCCCACCTGCCCCCCTCACAATAGGGGAGGCCACGATTATTTTATTCATCGTGGGCCCTCCCCTCATGTGAAGGGAGTGTAAACGAGGGTATAAACCCCCATGTACGAATGGTTTTTCCCAAAAGGAAATCAAGATTATCATTTTTCAGCTCAAGGACAAAAAGTGCATCCTTGCCCGACAGGGCTACAGTTTTCCCATTCCTAGTGAGTACGTGACAGCACTAAATATACATAGACTATATACATATGCTAAACCTAACTAATAAATACAAGAAGTTTTTGAGACAAATAGCAACATCTACACAATTTTAATGTCAATTAGCCATAGAGAGGAATGCTTTAGAAGCTATAGATCTTCGACATAAGTTATTGCCTGAAGAACAGTCAGACGCCAATTATGTTTTGCACGGAAGCCGAAGAAACCAGGTTTCAAAGTCTTATCACGATGATAGAATTCAGATTCCGATTCGTGGATCCACCAGAACATTTCCACATCCATCTCTGCAGCTGAAAAAGGTCGTAGTGGATATTAAGCATGTGAAATCATATAGGCACAAGGCTTGTAACTAGAATTTAAGCACCAGAGGGAAAATTGTTTGTCGCCATAGAAACTTGACAATTGCACTGACACACAATGAAATCCAGTTGCAGTTAAAGCAAAATGAGTTAATCAGTCTGTAGTCAATAAACAGATGCGTGCACATGCATGCACACGCATTTGCGTATATGTTACCAATTACCATGAAAAACTCTCGTACAAATTCATCAACCCCAACTCCGCAAAGTAGGGGGAGGGCACTTCAATCTTGTCTCCTTTTGTTATAAAAAGAAGAAATGTTGCATAGCTACATAATCAAATCAATGTGAAATTGCCTACCAAATAGCTACTCATATTTCGACCATCTCCTTCAAATCAAGCAAACTGCAATTAGAAATTGTCCAGGATTAAGTAAACACAGAAGCCAAATTTGATCTGAATTATCCGATTTTCTAACTGGTGTAATGGAAATGGCATCTACATCATTAGATACTTACGACACATAGTATGTCCAGCTAATTGAATTGTGAATTAAGCATAAAATTGATGTTTCAGGTGGGATGCTGTATGAATATTTTTTAACTTTATGTACTTCAATTTTTATTCAACAAGTTCAGCAGGCAACCGTAGTTCGATTATGTCCATCTCTCTAAATTTCCAGTATAGAATAGAGTTATACAGCAGGGCCCACTTATTCTAGATTGTCATATGCATTTTAAAAGCCTATTTTCTGAAAATTATCACCACATTCCGCACAAGTCATAAATTGCTAGCAAACAGAAATATGTAGTTAGACAGCAAACATTTCCATTTCTAATTAGTTTGAGATTTAAACTGAAACATCCAAAAGGACCAAAGTTTATATCAGATTGATTGTAATCTGAACTTAAAGTCATTTTACTATCAGACTTGGCAAAAACTCATTGCACGCTAAGTTCAGGCTTCTTCACAAATAAGTGCTCTATAGAAACTTCATAAATGCAAATGGCATATTTAATCAACAATGAACTTAGTCAGAAATGACTTGAAAGGTTATAGGAGATTTTCTATTTCCATAAAACATTCAAATATAAATTTGCGGAAGTTATCATATCAGGTCACTTTTATATTAAAGCAAGCTTTACAATTTATAATACAAAATTATCTCCTAGTTCCCTACAATACGACAAATCTCATAGTAGTTTGGTCACATACCAGCCCAATCCATTACCTTCCTAATTGAACAAGCTATCAAGATTGTCCAGTACAAAATTGTATTTTCGAGTACTCACTCGTACGACTGAGTTTGACAGATGACTCTTACCAGCACCAATCCAGCACCTTTATATTTGGATAATGCAGAATCAAATATCAAACTGAGTTGTATTAGCAGGTACCATCATAAAAGTTGGTATTGGACCATCTTGTCACCAGCATTGCCTGTTTGTTGTGTTAATATGTTGTATGACTAAGTCTATTTTACATTTTTTATCCACAATTTATATCTTATGGTTAATATTTTTTATGGTCTCTAGTGATGTGAAAATGTTATAATGTGGTATTTACTTGTGCCTCTTTGCACACTATGTTCTTTTTATTATTATTATTATTATCTTCCTTGGTCTTATTCACACATTTTTAATCTGTGAAACGAAGGCCAACCACTTAGAAAAATAACCCTAACATCATAGAGTATTTCCTTTTTCTCCACGGCAGGTAAAGTTGTAACCATCATAACAGACCTGCTGGTTTCCCTGTTGGAATTGAAACAACAGAAATTCAGACCCTAATTTAGGCAAATTCACTGCCAACCAAACCCCGAAACATATTTCAGCTGTTGAAAATACCTAGAGATTGAGTACTACAAGAAGAAGGTGCAAGTTTACTCTCAAAATTCTAACTTGATAATATAGGTTTTATAGAACTAGAAATAAATCAGCAAGTAATCGTAATGGTTAAACTCAGAAATTTACCTAGTCAGAGAAAACACCCATATGATCATTTGTGGGGAAATGTTTCCATATTGGGACGCCCACTTTCACATTTTCAGTCAAATTCATGTTTGGCTCCTGCTTTACTATGATCCCATTATTTCCAATGTAGAATTTTTCATGATTCATGCTAGATAGCAACTCTTGTTTATCCACAGCAAAGCGGCTAGGTATGGATGTCACTTTATCAACATATATAGGACTCCTAACTGGTCCCTGGTCAAGCACATTGGCCGACTCAAAATTATAAGAACCTTGCATGCAAGAAATGTTAGGAACTGCGCCTAGAAACTGTCTCACTGAACTTGATGTTGTGGACAAGTTCTGAACTTGCCGATAAGCATTGTTGTCTGCATTTATTGAACAGGATGACACGGATGAAGGAACAGAACCTGCACCAGCAAACCCAGAAGGCATGAATGATGGTTTAACTTCCCCATCCAAGCTTTGCCCAACACCTGATGAATTATTTGGTTGAAATGTTGGATTTTTGTGTTCCATCACAGAGTTTCTACTGAAGCTGCAGTTTTGATTGACTGAAGCAGGACTACTCGCGGCTTGAAAATTGGCTGACGACTGAGATGGAATCACTACGCAAGAAGGCTGAACATTTATTGACCGACTCGGCTCCAGAATCATAGATTGCTTCTGCTGTTTTTCATGCTGCTGAAGTTGTATGAAACCTATCATCTTATCACTGTCTGATTCCACTACATTGCCAATATTGCAAGTTGGTACAATGTTGGCAAGGTTCTTGGACATCCAGGGTCCAAATTCCAATTGAACATCCTCATCGGATATGATATTCTGAGAAATATGTTCGACATTGGATGAGCGTTTAATAAGAGGTTGACCATAAGACACACTTTGATCTACAGGAATACATTTAGTCCCCTTTAGAGAAGCTTGTAATAGAGCTAGTTGATCCATTGCTGGCAAAACTAATTTCCCTGCTGGTCGAGTTGAAAGCTCAGCATGCAGAGCTGCTAATGTCTGCGGACAAAGTTGACCAGAAGCTGCCAATGATTGAATATCAAATCTTCCCAGAGATGCCAGTTTTGGATTTTGTTCTACAGGACCACAAAAAGAACTGTGGAGGCTACCCTGTTGTTGAGCTACTCCACTTAACCTCTTCAAATATAGTCTAAATTTCTGCACATTGACATCATAATTGTTGAGAACCAAGATTAGCAAAATGATGATCTGATCATCAGATAAACCACACCAGCAAAAGTAGAAATTCCATTCACAATATACATGCAGAGTCAAACCACAGAATGAAAGATAAAACCAGGACTATGACCGGTCCTGGTGTTACAGGTGTATCTATAAGATCTGTTTGCAAGAGAATCATCCAAAACCCAAAACAACCGTCCTGGTTTTTGAAAATGTGAGCTAAGGATAAAGAAATACTAAATGACTAAAACTATCCTTTTTGCGCCACTCTGATTATGGATGTTAGGGCTAAACTTACTCATTATTTGATTAAGTTTGAGAGTTTCTATAAGTAACTTGTAAATTTAAGAGATTAATATTGGATCTTTAGTGCAACGACCCAATATAAATAACTTCAATCAATTAGCCATGATTAACCAGAACTGTGTTTGGCCTATTGGATCTTAGATTGCAAGACTCAATTGGGTGTCCCTAAGTAGCTCCAAATTAGAAAGACAGTACAGGTATATCACCTTGCTAGGGTCACATGAAAACGGGACAGGATTTGGTCACTTGGTGACTGGAACTAGAATATAGTTACAAGTCTGATGGTGTCTTTAAAAGACTACAAAAGCAGCCAGCAACAACACGAAAACTGATGCAGCCCCACACAACTTTATTGTGTGCTTTCTTCTAGCCAGTCTCCAATCTAGTGAGTTCAGTGCAATTAAAAATAGCCACACCTTTATTGTGTGCTTTCTTCTAGCCAGTCTCCAATCTTGTGAATTCAGTGCAATTAAAAGTAGCCACGCGCGTTGGTATACTATTCTTGGACAATCTTTGGGAGATCTGAAGGTTGGAAGCAAGATTAATCTACGCAAAGAGGTATACTGATTAAACTCTTTTGTGTATTTATGTGCTGTGTCGCAAAAAGGTCTTTGAATTTCGGTTACTGAATCAAGGATTTAATTTTTATATATTTGTTTCTGCATGCTTGTCTTTTGAAGTTCCAATTTACCAACAAGAGCTTGGTTGGCAGGAATGAAGGAATGTTACTTAGGGTAGAGATTGTGATGGAGATCCTCAATGATATTATATTGCAAACTTACCAATGCTGGATATGTATTTTATTTTATTTCATTTCCTTGCCTGTTCAAGATTTCAACCATAAATAGGAGTAAGGGTTTTGTATTATACAGACTACTGATTATTGAACAAAGACTACTTCCACTCTCTTGACTGCTTCTCTCTCCTCCCTTCCCCTCTTTTTCCCCTTCATCCTCTCTTGTCCCCTCTGATTCTCTTTTCCCTCTCCTCTTCCCCCTCTACTACAGTTCTAGTTCTTGTTATGAGCGTACTGCATCAGATTGTTTACAGTGATTGGGATTAGTGCCTAGGCGAATTCTAAGCAGAAATTGTAGTTCTTGTTATGAGCGTACAACGTCAGATTGTTATTCTCACACATGAGCAAATGACAGGAGTATAGTCAACCTTAAGCTCTACTGCTACTTATTTTTGCATCCTATAGTTTCTATGTCATTTAAAAAAATAATGCACATGTGAATTAGAACAAACGAATGACAATGACTAAACATGTGGAAGAGAGTTTCCGACCTGTAAATGGCTAGCCACATTTTCCCTAGTTAAACCTGGAACATTCATCAATTCAAGGATTCTCTTGGGTACAGCTTCTGGAAGGAAGACAAGAAAGAATCAAAATGAAAAAGTAGAAAAATAAAGTAACAAACTAGGGTTGTTCGACAAAGTTTTTGATAAAAGTTTTAGCAGATTTTGAAAGAAGCTGATGAAATGTGTGATTGAAAAGTTGATAAAAGTGGTGGATCCCATGAAATGTGCGGTTAAAATTGAAGTTTGATCAATTGAAAAGTTAATAACATTTTTGTAAAGTTTTATCAAACAAACACAAAAACCAAATTCAGGCATATCCAGGGGAAAAAGGCTTCTGAGGACATATATGCTATTCTTTAAAACCAACTAATCAGGAATCTTCCAGCAGAAAAAACTAAATTTGACAAATGCAATACATTCTCCATATAGGGCAAAAATGTGAAAGTTCATACTATCAATCCCGAGCTGATTTACAGCACTAACAAATTGCTGATGGAGCTCAACCGACCAGACCACTCGCGGCTTCTTTGCATTAGTAGGGTCATCATTTTCTGATTCCATGTCATCATCTTCTTTAGCGTCCCTCCTTTTTTTCTGTATTTTCAATACTTCATCAGTTCCGTCATTGACAGAAGAAGCATATTCAATATCATCATTTCCTCGTTTTTGACAATCGTCATCTTCCAAACAACCTGAATGGTCTTGTTCTTTGTTTACTTTCCATTTTTTCCTAACAACATGCTGCCAAATATTCTTCAATTCTTCGTCCCTAATAGGCTTTATCAAATAATCACAGGCTCCATGTCGAATTCCTCTCATGACTAGTTCAGTTCTTCCATCTCCTGACATCACTGCATTACAAAATATACTGTAAGCTTATTTAACCAACTTTAAAGCCCATAGTTACAAGAAGCATCACTCACTTATCACAGGAAGGTCCATCTCCAGTCCAACAAGCTCAAGAAGTTTGAAGCCATCCATATCAGGCATGTGAACATCACTTAGTACAACATCATAGCAGCCTTTCCTTTCCCGTAATAAGTTTAAAGCAACTGTAGCTTGGGAACAACTGGTAACTGCAAGAAATTCCAGCATTTGGATGTTTGTTAATGAAGAGGTTGCATGAACAAAAAATAAATGAATTCTCTGAAAAGCACAATTAAGCTCATTTGTTTTACAGTTAAAATACCACAAATGAAACATATTTGATGGCTTAGAATTGTGAGGCGCCTAATATCAAATTGTTAAAAGCAAGCGAGGAATGATAGGAATCTAAACATAAAACAAGGATTAAATAGTTCTAATCTGTGATTAGACAAACTGAGACTCTAAAAGTTCTAAAGGCTTAGAAGTAACATGTTGATTCTATCTACATTAGAGTAGGGACCAATATTGCCAAAAATTGTTTCTAACCAATAATTGACTGGAAAAATTAAAGAGAAACGGAGTCTGATAACAATTGCTGATTTGCTGATCTTGACTGGAGAGACGACTTTCCAGCACTGAAAGATAAGATAATGATGAGAGATCAACCGTAAGTACAATATATCCCTTGATGTTTTGTCACAGAAAATTTTCTTCTTTCCATAATACCACCTCCCCCATCCTTTAGTTCTCTGCCCACCCTAAAAATGAAGTAAGAGAACAATCAAAGAAATGCTGGATAGTTTGAAGAGCCAGTATTGTAACCATTTGGAGAACATCCAGGAAGCTTGAGGGTTTAATCAAATAAACATTGCTACTGATCGAATATTCAGATAAACACACTCTTCATAGGTCCTATTTTCGTGATTTTAGTTTTGCGACTACGGGAGTTGCAAGCAGACATTTGTCCCAGATTCAAAACCAAAATGACCCCCAAAAAAAAAAATCTCGGTTATAAAACACATTACAATTTAATATAAGTCCCCAAAATAAATGGAAAAAAAAAATTGAGAGGGGGAGGAGGGGGGGTGTTCAAACTTCTTGANCAAACTTCTTGCAAACTTCTTGAATTAAAAAAAGTACAATTTCAATTTATTATATTAATAATATTAATTGCTCCGAAGAGAGTCCTTGGCCCGGCACTGCACAAATACGATACAGGTATATATTATCATATATGTGTGGATATTTTGTGTAAAAGCTCAGTAATTTAGTAAAGAGTTGACAAGGATTGGACTTGAGCCATTAGAACTTTCTTAATAGGGTTCCCATGCATAGCTACAATTAAACAAGGGTGGTACGTAATAAGTTGTCAATGACAATGGATATTATATTCTTCGGAAATAAATCACTTTTTCCTCAAAATTCTCTTCATGGAAGCGTTTCATACACTCAGACCTATTTAGGAAAAAAACCCCTTTGCCCACTCTATCTTTATTCTCCAGAATGTCTCACCAGAACCATATTAATTCCTTTTCTTTCAAAGTGCTCTAGTTCATGTTATAAATGATATTGTTATTGATTCTTCAAAATCCCCCAGGACACCATCAACTATGCTTATAAAGCAACTGACAGAACAAGATCAAACACGAAATCCTGAGCTCCAAGTCTAACACCATCATGTTAGGAACTCATTGGTAATTACTTTTATAATCCCAAGTCAATTCCAACGCCAGGTGTAGAGCATAAAAATGGTCTAGGCCTTCCAATTCCCCTTAGAAAAGGGATTAAATTGTGAACAAAATACATATTTCTTAATATATCGCCTATTGCCACCCTCTTTTAAAACTTTTTCATCTAACCTATCGAGTGTAAATATTCTTTAACATAAGCAGATGCTCTTTAAGTTCCAAAACGAAAAAATGCAGCTCGTGAGGAGATGAAAGGTTTAGAGAACAATGGAACATACAAACTTTTGAGTTTAACACGAGGAAGAATCCAGTTGGTTATAAATGGTTGTTCACTATAAACTACAAGGTTGATGGAACAATTGAAAATGTGGCTAGAATTTGAAATAGAGATCTAGATCCATGAGTTATCTCTGGATATTGATGTTGTTATGTGATTATGTCTAATAGATATTGTTTCTCAAAGAAAATAAGTCAAAGACTTGTTACGGGAGACGGGATGTTAGGCTGCAAGCATTGGAAGACTCTTATTGATCATAAGTTCATAATTATAAGTAAGGATTAGCTGAAAAAGGATTTTAAAAAAAATCACCTTGAATATATCCAAAATCACTATGCTCCAGATTTGCACAAAAAAACAAAAAGCTTTTAACATAACTTAAAACCTATCCATTGTCCATTTTCACTCTATTGAAGACACAAAATCCCGTTCTAAAATTTCCCAGATACTTGACACTTAAAGCAGGTTTGGCTAAGCTTTTTTTTTTGCTAAACATAATTTTAAAAATTACTAATTTACTATCAAAACTTACTTTCTAAGTAGTTTTAAGGTTAGCCAAATATACTCTATTCAATAGCAAAGGAGAAACGGTGAATACTTACCATTGTACATGCACTTGCGAAGCATTCGGTCGAGAATACGCAAGCATGTGACGTCATCGTCCACCACCAGCACCCTCAGCCCTGCCGGGAACTGCTCCGGCACCACCACCTTCTCAAGTTGATCTCCGCTCGTGCAGGCCATTAAAGACAAATTATAAAATCACTGGCACAAGAAACCTACAATAGCATACATACATAAATTTCCCGGTAAATTTTTAAGAAAATCAAACTTTAGTTGTGCAGAAACACAAATAAAAGCTTAAAATGAAAATCCCAAAATGATTTCAAGTAAAATTAACTATTCACCGTCATAAGTAGTGTAATCTGCCACGAGGGTTTGGAAGGTTGAAGTGAAAATGACAAGGCAAAGGAGTGAGATATAGAGGAAATTGAGAGATAAAATAGGGAATTTAAGGCAGGGAAGTAAGCTTTGTTCAATGATTGAGAAATGTGGAGCAAGGATAGAGATAGAGAGAATTAAAAGTGGGAAGGATAACGCCAGCTTTACTCTTGAAAATATTTGATTTTGTTAAAAATTTAGATTTTAATAAAAATTGATGACACATAGAATTTGGATTGAGCTTTTCGTTACGGATTCATTTGTATATTCATAACAATTTACGATAATCTTTAAATTTTTTACATAAAGAAATGAAATTGGTTAAAGTGTAAAAAATTAGAATAACAATTCTATCCATTTAAAATTGTACCGTACTTATTTAGATATAGGCCTTGTTTGGTATTGATTAAAATCTAATTAAAATTGAAAATATAGCCGTTATTGAGTCTCATTTGTCTAATAAAAGTCAACAATAACGGCTAATTTTTCAATTTTAACCCGATTTTAATCAATACCAAACAAGCTCATAGTATCGTTATAATATACGTCAAATTCCCATACCTCACTAATCAATTATGCCGTTTTATTAGGAAATAATGCCCTCAAGACTCGATTTGTGACAGCCTTTTTTTATGCATTCGGAAAACATTCGAAAAATAAATAAATATATAAAATCGCATCAAGATCTATTTGTTAACGCGGATGTAGATTAAATGGTCTTTTTCAGAGAATTTTCCACATATTCGAGTCTACTATCATATATCCAAACGTGATTTCATAAAAAGATTAATTTACATAGAATGAGACTCCGCCTTTCCATGAAAATAGGGTTGCTTTAATCTTCACACAAATTTAAAAAATGTAATTAATATAAGGGTGGTTATATTGTCACTACATTTTTTATTTAACGTCTCCATCAATTTTAACTTCTACCATTATATCCTCATATCAACCTTCCAATGTGAAAATGGTCATTTTCATATTATTTGTTCTATTTATCGGTTAAATGGACATGTGCTTTGTCCATAATGAAATTTGGAAGGGTAACAACATTATTTCACTTAACCCTCATCATTTAAATGTATAAAAACAATAGGAAAAAAATGAATAAGAGGGGAAGAAAAATTCCAAATTACTCATCTTCTTCTCTTATACCCCAAACCCCTTCCGACCACCACCACCAAACCTTCTTCGACGTGAAATGTTTCGTTAATTTTGACAAATTATTGTTAAATTGTTTATGGAAATGATAAAAACTTTTCAGTTCATAGTATGATTGTGATTCAAAGCTGAGTTTATGTATGATTTGATACATAGGATAAAATTCATACATCATTTGTGTAATTAACCTATCAAGTGTCTGCCATGTGGTCACTTAGTTTTTCACATGAATTATTTTGTTACTTTTTACTGACATGAGTTAATTCATATATGAATGAGATACAATTTTATGAATTCATGTATGATTTTAATAAATAGTTGTGTCCGTGTATTGTTTTAATGCACACAATAAGAAAATCTCTAATATGTTATCTATTTATAAATATTATCTTATTTATATTAATAGAGCACATCTTTAAATTTAAAGAGTAAAAATTTTAATGCACTTCAATAATATTATGACATTACATGTTATTTCTTTTAATAAAAATTCATAGAGTTCTCATAATTTCTTAGTAAACATATTTTATTTAGGAAATTTGCTTAAAAAATCTAGCCAACAATAATGTTTAGTAAAATAGCTTAGATTCAATACTTTTAGGTCAATTAGCATTTTATTATGTGTTAAGTCCTAAATATCCTTCATTTGTTTAAAATGTCTAATTTGAATCCAATATTTACCAAATTGGGTTATTAGCACAAAACATCGTTACGTTTGACGTTCAGTATACAAAACGTCTCTACATTTCAATTTTTTTGCTTGTCACCCCTATTTCCACGTTTTATTGTGAAATTCGTCATTTTCATCCATTTTTTCAATAAAAAACTGTAAAATGATAAATATACTCTCCTATTTAAATAAAACAAAAAGAAAAGAATAAATTGCAACCATACTCCTAATTTTTTCAATAAAATACAAATAAATCTCAAATAAATAATTAAAAATCAAAAACAAAAAAAAACAAAAATCACTTTCTTTCTTCTTTTATTCCACCACCACCATTAACCACTGTTGCCTTCGTCGCCATGAAAGCATCAATCAACTGTGTGAAAGATGTGAAGTTGGGTATTGTATAACCCCACTATTCAACTCACCGGTCAAACCCCACTAATCGCTAACCATGACTAATAAATAGTCCACGGCGTGAGGAATTGGAGTATGTTTGAACATATCAATTCTAAAAAGCGAAATAGACTCGAGCACCAAA
>CAIGRT010189902.1:0-16981 GCA_903798405.1 Fraxinus platypoda | reverse complement strand
TAAAAATACGATTAAATATTTGACCAATATTTTAAAGCATTTTAACAATATTTTTTAGGCAAAATTATGATTTAAGGACAATATTTTTTTTATTAATAAATTACTAAAATTAAGCATTTAACAATAAAAAAATTAATGATCTTTAATTTAATTAAAATATGATGTATTTTTAAAAAAAATTGTTACGTCAATACGATATGTTGAGATCTATTATTCAAAATTGACTATCCAACTTACTGTACACTAATGATTCATTCACCCGTCATTTTTAACATATTTTCTAGTAAAAGTGGCTTGACAAAAAAGTTGACGATGTGCCAATGAATCAATGATTGCATAGTAAATTGAACGTTCAATTTTAGACCGCATATCTCAAACTCCAATGACTACCTAACCGCTCTCAAATTCTCCTCCGATCACCCTCTACCCCAACCATATATTTACACGTGTACGCACACATAGATATCTCATTTTTCTTGAACTCGTTGGCGATATATGGTTTTCATCCTAGTCAACTAAAACATTTACTGGTTTTCAGTGTTACAGTGAATTAATAATTATTTTGATGATAAGTATCCAGTAGCCTCAATTTTCAACGGTGTTAAATTTTTGGGTGAACATAGATGGGGAATTAGTGTTATTTTGTTCTTGAACTTCAAAAAAATCGATCTTTTTTTTCCCTTCATTTACCTTCAGAAAGAATAGGAGTTATAATTCTGTATTTAATTAGAATTTTCTAGCTTTTCTTGATTTTGTTGCGATTTTTGGGGGGAAATATGAAATCTTTTGTGTTATTCAAGGTGTTAGAATTGGCTCTTTTGTTGTTTTTGCTGTTTATGTGTGTTTTGAGTGATAAGGTATGTACAAATGGTGGTGTTTCAATTTCATCACACACGTTTCGATATGAAATGTTATACTCAAAGAATGAATCTCGGAAAGAAGAAAATCTTGCCCATTTTCATTTGATTCCTAGTGATGATTATGCCTGGTCCAAATTGATTCCTAGGAAGATGTTGAGAGAGGAGGATGAGTTTAGTTGGAATATGATGTATAGAAAAATGAAGATATCTGATGGGACTAGAGGGATTGGTGGTAGTTTCCTCAAGGAAGTGTCATTGAATGATGTGAGATTGGACCTTGATTCGGTGTATGGTCAGGCACAGCAGACTAATTTGGAGTATCTTTTGATGTTGGATGTTGATAGATTGGTATGGAGTTTTAGGAAAACAGCTGGTTTGGATACTCTCGGCGAGCCATATGGGGGTTGGGAGGCTCCAGATGTTGAGCTTCGGGGTCATTTCGTGGGTTAGTATATTTGTAGCATGTCTTATTTCATTACTGATATAGTTTCGGTGCTCAAAGTTGCATGAATTCCTGGAGTCTAGTGATTTGTAACCATACTTACTGATGAAATTGTTCGATTCGTGTTTGATCTATTCATCTCAGGTAATTGAGATTGTTGTTGATATGCTGAATTTATAACAAGAAATCAATGTTGGAGAAGACTTATTATCATTATCGTCTACTAATATTAGAAAAATAAAATATTTTTTCATACCATCTTGTACTAGATTGGATTTCGGTTACTTCATAGTGATTTAAACCAATCAGATGTATCAGAAGAGGTAGTGATCTCCCCCTGAAAAGCCTCACAACCATAAAGAGAAGAAAAGGGAGATTTCATGTTGTGTGCTGCCATTTGAATTAAACTCTATTTGGTTAATATATAATTGTTGCAGCTGTTGAATCTTGCCAATAAAGTAGGTTCTAAACTGTGCAAAAGATAATTCAGATGCTTATTGCTCTGGTTTTTTGATTTTCTTTACTTTGAGGGTCTCTTACGTCCATTAACATGACTGAAAGATTTAAATTCCTGGTTTTTTATTTCAATTTATTCCGAATCATTTGATGTCACTGGTTTGTTTCGTAATATACATAGTCTAGCATGTAGAGTGTTGTATTGTAACAACATGCCATTTTTATCACATTACGATTATGCATACCATTTCCTTGGTGGTGCTGTATTGAGTAATTGACAACCGTTGTATCTGACCTAATGAAGGGCATTACATGAGTGCATCTGCCAAAATGTGGGCTAGCACACATAATGATGATCTCATAGAAAAAATGTCTTCAGTGGTGTCTATCCTATCGCACTGCCAGAGGAAGATAGGAACAGGGTATCTTTCAGCATTTCCATCAGAGCAGTTTGACCGCTTTGAGTCTCTACAAGAAGTCTGGGCACCATATTATACGATTCACAAGGTAAAAGCTGCTATTAGTATTCACTTTGTTGCCGAGAATGGTTATTAACATCATTTGTCAAAAACTTTGCAGATATTGGCAGGTCTTTTGGATCAGTATATGTTTGCTGATAATGTTCAAGCTTTGCATATGACGACATGGATGGCCAGTTACTTCTACAACCGCGTGCAAAACGTAATATCGCGGTATACCATTGAAAGACATTGGTTATCACTCAATGAAGAAACAGGTGGCATGAATGATGTTCTGTATCAGTTATACAGCATAACGGTCAGCATGCCTCATTTGCTCTCCCCAGCCTGTTTTCCGATTTATAAAATTGTCATAGGCTTCTTGTGAATATTTGGAGTCAACATATGCATAAACCAGAAAATGATAATTGTCACAACAAATTCATGTTGGGGTTCATAGGTGTTCTCCCAGTCCTTGATTCAACAAACATATTAAGTCAAACCTATATTATCTTCTTAATTTTGATGCTTTAGATAATAAACCAGAAAATAGTTCATGGTTTATGGCGTTGCTATATTTCAAGTTGTGCTGTATTTTAAAGCATTATCTCAATTATTTTTCTCAACTCACCCTTCTATATTTTTGGGAATGCCACAGGGAGATCAAAAGCATTTGTTGTTGGCTCACCTGTTTGACAAACCATGCTTTCTGGGATTGCTAGCACTGAAGGTAGTTTTGCGTAATAAGTTCCAAATGTTTCGTGTTGTATTTTTGTCTGTTCTTCTCACCTACAATTGCTTGGGGAATTATTGTAAGGAGAAGGGAAATAGGACTAAGTGTAAGAGATAATTTGTGGAGTTACAGAGTAAAAGTAACTAATATGTTAACTACAGTTCGCGATTCACTGATACCCGCTCTAAGTAATTTATGGAAGCTTTTTTTCCGAATATATTAGTAGGAAGTGTCCTACAAGGATGCAGGTAAAAGAATATGTGAATCATATTGTGATTGATTCACTTACAATAGTTCGAAAGTCAAAGGTAGACAAACTCATAAATGAGGTTGAATATGAGAAATGTCAAAGTTTAGCTGGATTCAAGTTGTTCACCAAAAGCTGCTTCTTTCTGGGTCATGTAATTGAAATTATTTCTGTAAATATATAATTTCTTAAAATCTGAGGTAGTAGATTCTAAACAGAGAACTAAGCCCAGTCTTTGTCCCTGTAGCTCATGATCACATTCAGATGTCTTGTGCTTATGTTTTGATATTGAGTTTTCTTGTTTTCCGTACTTCTTTTAATTCTTGAAACTTAAAATTATCAATGAGCATCTTCTGCATACCTTTTTCTAATATTGTATATTACTTTTTACTTATAGGCGGATGATATATCTGGTTTCCATTCCAACACACATATTCCTATTGTTATTGGATCCCAATTGCGGTATGAAATTACTGGTGACCCTCTTTATAAGGTAATGTTGTTATATCGTTTGTCCAAGTAATCAACAAGTGAATGATAAATGAAGGCATAACTCTTTTCCGTAAGAGATTTTAAACCATCAAACTTGACTGGCAAAGCAATTGCACAGGCTGCTTATTTGGATAGCTTCTTTTGTCTATCCCGATGCAGTTGAAGATATAAATATAGAGGCTGTCTGGTGCAGCTTGTAANGCTTCTTTTGTCTATCCCGATGCAGTTGAAGATATAAATATAGAGGCTGTCTGGTGCAGCTTGTAATCGAAATTAGAGACGTTAGGCCGCAAATGTTGACTTCTTTGGTGAGAGAGTGGGCCCCAATTTTTAAAAAGTAACGGTAAAAAAAGTCCCATTTCCCTGATTTTCAGCTGGAGCAGACAGGCTCATAAATATAAATATATTTCTCCCTCTTTCATTGATTAAACTTTCAAATGAGGTAATTCAACATTGTTTTGGAGCAACCAAAGGTCATGAGTTCAAGTCTCATCGCCACCCAATTATGAAAATTTCGTGTTGATGTCTTTGATGAAAAGATGTATCTAGTCTGCACTTGAGGGGCATAATTAAGTAAATTGTAAATAAATAAAATTGTTCTTTCAATTGCAGATTAAACTTTTAGATGAGGTATGATTAAACAAAAGTATCAACTGGCTTAAGCAGGGGCGGAGCTAGGGGTAGCTCCCCTAGGCTCCAGACCGCCCCTAAATCTGGCGAATAAACAATGTTTAGCTCACCCCAACATAATTGTCTGGCTATCCCTGGGCTTAAGCTTTAAAGTTTACGTAAATACACCCTGTCATTGGAGCAATGAAGTGAAGAAGTTGGGAAAACGAAAAATATTGCATTTACAAGAAAGACTTTATACTAATTGAATGATATATGAGAAGACATATCTTAGTTCTTTGTTATAAATACTAAATTTCAGTATTGTGTTAGTGCACCTGACTGGTATCGCATGTTGAATAATAGTATCCCTTTTCGAAGATCTAGACACATATTTGGGTAAGATATGTTGTCATAACAAAAACTTTGAATAACATACCTTTACATTGGTTCTTCTTTTTCACTTAAAGATGGTTGTTTCCCTTCCAGATTACTTGCTTCTCACGTGGTGTCATTGTGGGAATTCAATTTTTATTTGTCATATGGTCCATTACAATAAGTTATGGATGAGTTCTGAGTATGCTATTGCTCATAGTTTTTGGTTCAGTAACTGGGGAAAAAATCATCTTTAGAACTCAACTTTTATGCTGCATGGCTTGCAGGAAATAGGAACATTCTTCATGGATATAGTCAATTCGTCTCATAGCTATGCAACGGGAGGAACATCAGCTGGCGAGTTCTGGTACAAAGATTGATTGTTATTGAACAATTCACCATGCCTGCTAAATTGCTTCTTTCCTTACCATCTATTATGCCACTTTCTCGATTTATCTGTAGGTCAGATCCGAAGAGATTAGCAAGCACTCTAGAAACTGAGAATGAAGAATCTTGCACAACCTATAACATGCTGAAGGTGTGTATATCTTTTATTTTTATTTTTATTTTGGTTTAGTTCAGACTTCAGAAATATGGGACTTTAATTTAAACTTTGATAAGCATTTTTTCTTGACCCACGATATCATTTTGGTGAATGCTCGAAGCTCATGGTGCTTTGAACTTTGATCATATAGGTTTCTCGTCACCTGTTTAGATGGACCAAAGAAATGGCATATGCAGATTATTATGAACGAGCCCTGACAAATGGTGTTCTGGGCATCCAAAGAGGAAACGATCCCGGTGTGATGATCTACATGCTTCCACTTCACCCAGGTGGCTCCAAGGCTCGAAGCTACCATGGATGGGGAACTAAGTTTAATTCTTTTTGGTGCTGTTATGGAACCGGTATGCATTTATCCTTGGTATCAACAACTTCATTTTCTTCAAAAAAATTCTTATTCTGAATTTTCTGTAAAACTTTGTATTGTTCACATCTACTTGAGTGTTGTGTTTTATGGTTTGAGTTATTTAGTTACTCTAATAAGTTGCTGTCCTCGTCTTTTCCTTAGATATTATTATTATTATTAATTTTTTTTTTTTTGTCTTTTTGGGAAGTCCCAATATGTGCTGTGTGACTTTTTAATATCCTTTCTGTCCTTTTCTGCTGTAGGAATTGAATCATTCTCAAAATTAGGAGATTCAATATACTTTGAAGAAGAGGGAAAAGATCCAGGGCTTTACATCATCCAGTATATCCCTAGCTCCTTTGATTGGAAATCTGGACAAATTTTGTTGATTCTAAGTGTTGAGCCTGTTGTTTCATGGGATCACCGCTTTCAATTAACATTGACAATTTTCCCGAAGGAGGTATCAATCGTCTACGATTTACTTCCTGAGTATCAAGGAATTGAGAATGTCTCATAAGACGTAAATCTGTAATAATATATTTTCTTGGGCAAGCACATGGTACTCTATACAGTTTGGTAACAGGGAACATCATTCCAACTGGAGAATATAATAGTATGATCTAATGATTACTTACCTTAAATATCAATATCTGTTTATTCAAAAAATCTTCAGCTCCATTTTCTCTGGAAGTGATAGAATTACTCAGTTATTTTCCTCAGTATTTGCTGCAGTTATTCAATAATATCCTGTACTAATTTCTTTTAAATGTCTACTCCATGCAGCAAAAAGAAGGTACATCATCTACCTTAAATTTGAGGATACCTTCATGGGCATATTCAACTGGTGCAAAGGCATTTTTAAATGATCAGTACTTGTCCGTGCCAGAACCAGGTATGAACCTTGTCTTTCTCTTTATAAGTACCTATACTTGTGTTTTTTCCTTGGCATGGATATAAAACTAACTTCGAGTTGATAAGCAAATAGAAAGGAGTTCATCGATTTTATTGCACCATAATGCAGGCAATTTTCTGTCAGTTACTAGATGTTGGATCTCAGGGGACAAAATCACTCTCGAGCTGCCTATGAGTCTCAGAACCGAGGCCATTAAAGGTATCTTCTAAGGATGCTCCTATAATCATTATAATATTCTAGTTTTTTGGTGTTTCATAAACGGAGAAAGATTCATTTCTTGCATTGAGGCTAACGAACTCTTGTAAATGACATTTTCAGATGACCGTCCAGAATATTCTTCTCTTCAGGCGTTTCTGTATGGTCCCTACCTTCTTGCTGGACTGTCTACTGGTGACTGGGACATTAAAACGGAGTCTCCTACTTCTTTTTTGGATTCTTTAAGTCCATTACCCGCTGATTACAGTTCTCATTTGATTACTCTTGCGCAAGAATCGGGGAACACAACATTTGTCCTCACAAACTCTGACCGACTAATAAAAATGGAGAAGTTTCCCGAATCTGGAACTGATTCTGCTGTTCGTGCTACATTTAGAGTCATCTTGAAGGACGCTGTATCTGAAAATCTTTGTGTAGCAAAAGATGCTATGGGAAAATTAGTCATGCTAGAACCGTTTGACTTTCCAGGCATGCTCATGTTGCATCATGGGGACGGTGAAGATCTTGAAGTTTCAGATCCCTCATCATATGATGGAAAACAATCTTACGGTTTCCATTTGGTAGCCGGACTGAACGGAAAAGATGGAACAGTTTCCTTGCAGTCTGAAAAACAGCAGGGCTGTTATATTTATAGTGGCGTGGATTATGGTTCTGGTGCAAGTGTCAAGCTCAATTGTAGTTCTGGTTTCTCAGATGCTGGATTTAAACAGGCTACGAGCTTTATGTTGAAAGATGGAATAAGCAAATATCATCCTATTAGCTTTGTCGCAAAAGGGGCAAAAAGGAACTTTCTTCTGGCTCCATTACTAAGCTTGAGGGATGAGTCGTACACTGTGTATTTTAATACTTGGTTGTAAATTTGGATATAGAAAGTTGTAAATCTTCCATGAAATAAATAAAGAATGAAGAATTTGTTCCGTTTCTTTTAGTATTCTAAGTCTAAGCCTTGAAAAGTGAAGGTGATATTCCTTGGGATCCATTGTCCATTCCAGTTCAAATAGGTTCCAGGGTGACATCGTTGAGGCTGATTTTTTCTATTCTTATTGGGCATTGTTTCTTGCCTTTCCACTTTGATAGATGATATTCATATCGTTGCAGGGGAGATCGCTTATGATGGTGTTTCTACTGGTTTACTGGACTATTGAGGAAATGACAAGTGGCAAGGTAAATACACCTATACTTTCACATCCAGAAGCACGATGCATCACTTGTCAATTCACATTCAAGTACAGCAAAGCGTGTACTGGGATTCACGTCATAAAATTTGACTGAGTTTTACGCTGGCTATCAATATACTTTACCGGCTATAAAAACATAGGTTAACAGGGTTTCCTTTTGTCTTGTTTATAGTTACTTCCATTGCTGCTATCAAGTTCTTGTTGGTTCATTTGGCTTAGACGTTAAGCTATTCTATATTGTGTCGATACTTATGCATGTTCACTTCTCCTGCAGGTGGAAATGAAGGAGCCAACAGTAGACCATCCGGTTGCACAATGAATGGAAAACGATACTATTATCAGTTAGATCACTTGCTGTAACACATGGGCATGGACTCAGACATATGCTGGCAAGTCTTCATTGGTTCAAGGTCATTTAAGGTTGGAACGTCGCTTCGAGTTCAATGAAGTTAGGGTAGACTAGGTGAATTCTTCTTTCGCATCTACTGCTAAAAAATATGTGTTGTGCATAATACATATACCCACTTGGAGACTTGAGAAAGAAGTTTGCATTATTGATCAGAGATTGGTTTGCTCTTGTGGGGTTAAGTCCTTTATTTTTTCTGACTTTCCTATTTCCATTTGGCACATCTTTGCTTTAGATAACAGGCCAATGCCCTGCTTTAATAGATTGTACAGTATGCTTTCCATGTCAAAAGAGAACAAGTGTGGATCATTATTGATTTGGACTGATGCTTCAAGCATTGTGGGCCTCTTTTAAGACAATGATGTGATTCTGATAGGACTGTCAATGGGTTCGATTTGAATCGGATTTCGATGCTCGTCCCAACTAAATAAAAATATGTTAATGTGGCCTCTCTCAATTAGTTTACACACTTGAGATGAAATAGTTCGACATAATATTAGAACCATCAAATGTATCTCGTTTGGACGGTGTTTATAATAGGTTTTGTTTATAGATAGATGGAAATGAGTGATATGTAAGTGAATAGTACTTAGAATCCACAAAATGTATGGAGAAAAATTAAGTTGACTGTTTATAAACGTTAGCCAAACATGATTTTCTGATAGTCACTTAGCCCCTAGTATATCGAGCTTTTTAAGATAATATTTGTCCTCGTCAATGTCGAATTAACGAGTTACTGATGAGTTAGACTATACGTAAAATAAAAATAAATTAAACTGATATTTTTTTATATCTCATCACCTGAATTATACCATGCTTTCAAAAACTTTATAAATTATATATGTTTGGGGCAGATTTATTCTCAAAATGTATAAAAAATTTGAACGTTGGAACAGTGTTGGCTGACATCACGGTACAATAATCCCTGTACAAACAGTGAAACAGCAGAATGTGTGGCCAATTATACCCTTTACCCAAACCAATTACATTCACTTTTCCCCCACATGAAAGGGCAAAATCGGAACTGCAGAAACATATAACATTGAGATCATTACAAAGTTACTATAGCGGATGTGCTTGATTTGAAATGCATTTTTTTGTGTGAAAATGGCAAACAAATAGAGGTTTATTAATGAAATTGTACACATGTCAAGCTTAAGGATGTTAAGATTCTCATCTTTCTTTTGTAAATGAGCCAGGGACAGGAAACATGGTCTCCTGAATGGTAAACGATTATATATCATGTAAAAAGAAGAGTATAGGATAATGAGGTATCCCGAACAATAGTCTTTTTAAACCCAGTTTGGATACCACGAAATTGGTGTGACAATGACTTGGAGAAGCCTCTTTTGAAACCTGATTAGCGCTGTTTGGTGGCCTTTAATAGTAAAAAAAATATGTTTTGAATGATATTTTTTTGGAGAATGTGTGATTAAAGAGTAAGGAAAAATTTTGAGTTTACGTGTAGAATATTTTATTTTATGAATGTGTTGTTAAAAATGAGTATGCGAAATAATGTAAAATAAATTAAAGGGAACCAAACAGGCTTAATAGGAAGTGCCACAAATGGAATCACGTGTGATGTGGTGTGACGTCTTAGCTAGTTCTTGATTGACAACTGCCAAATTGTGACAGGTGCAAAAATAACAAGAAAAAGACCATAGAATTAATTGATTTTGATTTAATCAAATGCACAAGATGGACATGATCTTGTATGAATTCTTTGATTGTTACACATGATGCCCAGATTAAACTACCATCATTATTACCTAATTTTTATAATCATGCAAACATGGGATTTAGCTTAGGAAAATTAAATGAAAACTTTTGTGTTCATTTGTCAACCTTCGCGTGCTCAAGTGATGTTGAAATTCGATCCGACCCTTTTGAGATCACAATATCGATAGTTTGAGATAATATGTAAACGGTAATCATTACCGTGAATTTCAAAATATCTTGAAATTTTTATCTCAAATGTCATGGGATTCTATCATGATTTTTAAATTGGAATGTCAATGTCGGCGATCTTTGGAGCAATTAAATCCGTTGTCAAATCTCAGATCTCAACTTCGGACAAGTCGTGAAAACTCATACCGTGCTGAAATGATGTTTTCTACGTGGCGAACTTCATTGACCTTTTCTTATTTTTACCGAAAGTTAAACCAGGGGGTTTTCAGAATAAATTAATCAAATTCATATTTGGTTAATTGAATCTTACTTCATAATTGACAAAATTTATATATACTTTTGTTATATTGAAAACTTAAAAAGAATCTTGAACATTTAGGTGTGTTGAAAATTGAAACTATAAGAAGAGCGTCGACTATTAATTGTATTTAGTTTCGTTTAGTTTAACATGTCAAACACGCTTTTCGTGACGATTTCTATGCATTGGAAAAACACTAACTTTGCATGAATTTTGCACTCGACTCCTTTTGTCCAAGACTTTTTTGCTTAAACGGTCTATGCATGTTACTTTGCTATAACATTAATTCGACGTCTATTTCTTTGAAAATCGAATAAATAATTTAAAAGTAACAAATAATTGCCACATCATAAAAGTAAATCCATCAATTATGAATCTCTTATTAAAAAAGAGAAAAAAATCAGGGATTAATCTATTTGTACATAATGATTTGTACATAATGGATTACCCCCTCACATAATGTGCGGGGCCCGTGTGTATTTAACAATTTCGACAATATGGTCTCCATCCCCATTATGAGTAGTAGGTAAAAAATTCGACACATGTAACATGATCCAAAAATCAAACCACAATCAACTCATTCAATGAAATGACTTAGGGTTAACCAACAAAAGCCCGTTGTCCCAGACTAAACAACATTAATTTTCACAAAGTATAAATTTATGCATCAAACCAAGTATACATATATACTAATAAATCCAAGATCCGCAAGCTATAAAGAAAATCACATAATAAAGGCCCGAAAATCAACTAGACATATTCATAATCTTAAAGATCGATCGCAAATTTGGCCAGGCTTAAAAGTAACTTAGATTTACTTCTCTTACTAATAAATTTGGCTAAGCTTAGCCAAGCGTTCACATCTAAATCTAACAAGGTCTAAGTGGCTTCCCACATAGACAATCATTGTAAGTAAACGACGATGCTTCAAGATGATCAAACGGAGAGCCCGTCGGGATCGGCCCGCAGAGATGATTATGGCTAACATCGAGATGGCCAATATAAGTTGCAGAAGAAATCGACTTAGGAATCCTTCCCTTAAGATTATTGTACGATAAATCCATCACAGTAAAATACGATCTCGGCCCGAAACCGTCCGGAATATAACCCTCAAGCCCGTTTCTGCTCAAGTTCAATATGCTGATGGCGGAATTAATTAATGTAGGAGGGATTGTACCAGAAATTTTATTCCCATCAAGATTTAACGTTGCAAGAACAGCCATTTTGCCTAATGAATTGGGTATCGGCCCGGAAAGTTGGTTCAAAGAAAGATCTAAATCTGAAAGACGATAAATGTAGGATATCGAGTATGGGATTGGCCCATTTAACTTGTTCTTGCTGAGTAAAGCCCGACTCAGCATTCTTAATTTGCCAAAATTTCGCGGGATTGTACCTGTTCAACATAAATTTTGAATGAATACATTAGAACTTCGTCACTTATTTATCAAGTCTATGGCTCACACCCATCCTTTCAAAATACATTATTTCATAACTCATTTTCGATCGCACATTTTTCAATAAAATAATATTTTTCATCACATCAATCATTTTTCCTTACTTTTTAATTACATATTTCTCATCATATCACTGTTTAAAATATATTATTTTCTCGATAATATCCATCAAACACACGAGTTTTACTCAAAAAATTGAACACGTCTAGATGTGACAAGGCATGTTACAGTACGTGCAGCCTTTTTAAACGAAACAGTCTAATTATTAGAACCAAACAAAAGATCGGTCTCTAATCAGCTCCTCATGTATTAAAAATCGTAAATTGTGCACCTAGAAAAGAGAGAATGATTTATACTTTTTCATGAGATGGTCAAGTGTACCTGAAATTTTGTTGGATCGAAGATCGAGATGCATTAGAGACGATAGGTTGGTGAGTGACCTCGGAATGGTGCCGGAGAGTTGATTGTCTGCAACGTTCAACACGCTGAGTCGACTCAGTTTGCCGATATCAGCAGGGATTTCTCCGGTGAGCTGGTTTCCGATCAAGTCGAGGATTCGGAGGAATGGCAATGAAACAATGCATGGTGGGATTGTTCCCGAAATGCCCTTCCAATCTGCGATTGTTAGGCTTGAAAGTCTAGTGAGTTTACAAATCTCCGGAGAAATTTTCCCGGTCATATAACCGGTCCGGTGGGATTTTTCGAAGATGGGGTCCTCCGATTCCCCCCGGAGGTTGATATCCGCGACTCGGTGAGTCTCTGGGTCACAACTCACTCCATACCAGTTGTGACAACAATCATAGCCTGTCCACGAGTTGAAAATGCCCAAGTGGGGCTCATACAGGGCTGCCTTGAAGGCCAGTAGAGCTGCCCGGTCCGACGGCAGGCAGGCATTAGATACAGAACTCAGTGTAAGAAACGCAGCTGATATATACAAAAGGGCTGCAAATCCCATTGCGTATCTATTGTTATCTCTCTAGAACTCAGTACCTCTCTCTCTCTCTCTCTCTAGAACTCAGTTTTGCGTGTGAAGTGTTCACTCTTCACTGTCATGCAGTTGCAGGCTGAAGAATGGGCTGGCAAAGGTCATCTATATAGGTGGAAACTTTTTGTGACGATTTTGCCCATCACGTGTGGTGTGTAGCTATGGGTGTACAAGTCAACATGGTTATGGGGTAAGATTGAAAACTAAAATGGACATATATGATAAATCACTTCATTTAATTTTTATTTTTAATTTTGTGAGATATGGGAGTTTTTCTTCTCTCACTATACGACAACATCACATGAACTCTGTGTGTATGTGTGTGTAATCGTAATTAATCTTAGTTTAGTTGCCTTTCTTTACAATTTTTTTTGTGTTATGAAGAAGTTGTTACAAGCTGAATCCTATTCAAGTGTTCTAGCGGGATTTTCATGAGTTAGGTGTATAGTACATATAATAATTGTAAGCTTGCCAAACACGAGGGTGTAAGGATGGCTCGGGACCTTCGTGAGAATACAAGGTATAATGAGCATCATAATGATGATCTGTACCAGAATTTTTTTTACTCTCGACGTATATTTACTAACTTGAAATTTAAGTAATTTTTACTATCACAATTATACTAGAATGCATACACTCACAATCGTAGTTTGTACTTGAGGTTCCGACAAGTGTAAGCTCTACATTTGGCACCACATAATTCGTTCATTGTATATTTCCCACATCCAAATATTCATCATCATCTAACTTGAGATTTAGGGTGTTCGCGATTGTCATACCCCGTTGAAGTTACGATCAAGTATAGTCTAGTATCGATGTCAAAATGTGCATGTAACATAAGAGTGAATGCTATCGAAGTTGGAATTCGTCGACAGCTAGATTGACATATTTGGAGATCAACATTAATCATTCAAAATAATATGTACAAGTCATGTTCGAACTAATGTTATACGGTGGTGAGATCTTATGGTTGTAAACGGTACATAATATTGAACACTAGTGCAAAAATATAACCTACATGAATTAACTTCTTTTCTTCTCAATTTCGTTTAGTGTGGTGATCTAGTACATTATGCTACATATGTACAAACAAAATATTATAGATATATACTATGTCTTTTCATTCTAGTACATTTAGTACATTCTAGACTCTAGTTGAGTCCATCATAGCAGACGTACATTAATGATGAAGAGTTAAAGGCAATGGGGGATGTTGGACCACGTGGAGATTAGGTGTCTAGATTCGAGGTATTGCAAGGATGATGAAGCAAATGCATACCATACTAAGGTCCAAGGAAAAAACATTTAAATCTATATAGAATATAATGTCTTTGCCGTCAAACTTCAAGTTTCTTTTAATGGAACTCAATTAACCGTGTATTAAAATGAATTCAATTATTTTCTCCTTATAATTTAATTTAAAGGAGGGGCTTTATGATTTAATTTATTATGTATATTCATTGTGCACGTGTTGTAGCCCTCCAAGGATGTATTTTGTTATTGATCGATGAAAATTTTGGATTAAAGGAGCTTATGCTATCCACGCATGTAAATAAAACGACAATATTCCACATCGGTTAAATACTAAAATATACACCAATAATATAAAGGTTTGGAATACCCCTCTTAACAAAATTAATCGTTTAAGATGAAACTTCAATTATTAATATTTTGGACGCATTCAACATATTACAATGTATCAACTATGGACAATGTATGATTAATAAGTCGTTTAATGTGACTAAAATATCTAGCTTGAACATTTGTAAAAATTCGAATTCCAATTTATAGTTTTGCCATCTTCGTCAATAGCTTTTACCACATAGGAAAAACACTTCAGGCAAGGACTCGGGCGAGTACATAACGTGTTTCATTAGACCCGCGACATTTTCTCGCTCAATATGAGGTAGAGTGGCATCCAAGTTAGCCTGGATACAAGCCAAGGTGCTTGCTAACCATTGTCGTTTGAACCGCTTAACCTGACCCAATGGAGCCTGCACTTAAAATTAACATGAATTATCAATTAACAACGTCTTGAAGTTAATTATTCCTTTATTTTGGTACAGTGAGAAGATAAGTTTGGGTCAGTACGTGGGATCCCATGTAACAAATGGACAAATTTTGAGTTGAAAATAAAAATAGACATTTTCCTAAGGTACCAAGTGGTGAATTTAATAGGGGAGGCAAAGGTTCAGATTTCTGACCGAACAATATATTTTGGTGGACCCAAAGTTTTGACAGGACCAAATGTCGTTACTTTGGATCATTATTTATTAATTCAAAAATTGATCATCAAGTAAAATTTCGAACACAAATAATTTATTTTTATTGTCTCGACGGTGTGTTTTCGATGGTTAGTCATACGATATTATGCAATATTAATGAAAAGTATAAATTTCAAAGTTTTAATATAAGCAACAATAAAGACATGTTGTACAAAGCAAGACCAAACATCATCATTTGTACAAAGCAATACTCGAAAAACTTACTAATTTAAATGTTACTACTTATTAGGAAGTAGATGAATTATCAACATCTTGAAATTGATTATTTCCATTATTGTGGGCCATTTTCTTAATGGCGTGTCTATTGAAGTGTTATTTTTAAAAGAAAATTTGTTCGGAAAAACTCAAAAAAATTCGCTATTTCGAAGTTATCATGTCAAGAAAATTAGTTGGAATAATTGCTTTTAAACATGATCAAACAATATTGTAAGACGATTTATCATTATTCAGAACAATTAAATTTTAAGACGTGTACCTTGTCGTAGCTTCCAAAATTAATATATTATTTCGTCCATGTTTGGACCCCATTTTTTTTTTAAAAAAAATGCATTTTCTCCTTCTTTTTTTTTTAATCACATTTTTCAATAAAATAATATTAAACGTAAGTTCAAATATTTTTATTATTTTTGAACTATAAATTCTCCAAATAGTCGCTCATATTTTTTCAAAAATCTATTTTTAATGGAGGAGGCTTCATAAAATTGTCATTTTTTTCTTTGAAAGTCATGTAATGTTAGTGAGTCTTAAAGACAATAAAATAATGACAACGTTGGAAAAGAACAAAATAATAATTAACATTAGAATAAAATAGTCATAATAAGATTTTGTAAAATATCTAAGTTGGTCTGATGAATAGCTGTCATGATATATGCTAATGAAAGTTTGATAATGCCAAAGTAATGTTTAAAGATATGAGATTTTAGTAATTATTTTAAAGTAATGACAGTTTGTTAAGTGGATTTTCATGTACCAAATCTTTTAAAATTTAAACAACTTTTGATATGGTATGAAATTTTTTAGTCGAAAATGAAGAATATAATAGAAAAATAGATTAATGTTGGGAAACTTTTTTGAAATAAATAATAAAAACAAACTAAATTTTCGTTTATCGGTGCAAAAAAAACTATTTGAATAAATGTTCATCGCATATGTGAAACTCGATCAAACAAAATCAATGAAATTACAAAAAACAATCTTTGAGGGAAAATAATAAATTAAGAAAAGAACGAATTGTCGGTATAATGTTATTATAAAGAGCGTGAAAATAATATATTCTTACTTACAATTAATAGGGCTGGGCCCATAAACCTCAAATCGCGACCCGACCCGACCCGATCCGATCCGAATCGGGTTGGGTTGGGTCTGTTTTCACTTTAAAACGAATTTGGTCGGGTCGGTTTTATTTTAAAATTAAAATACTCGGACCTGTTTAGGTTACAACCGACCCAACCCGATATGAAAAGTTGAAACCGTATTCCCTTTCCAAAAATCAATCCACAGTGAAGCCCTCACTCTCAACTTCAAAACCTAGCCTCCCTTGCAAACTCATATCCCATGCTTCTTTCCTCAAAAGGCCCAGCATTGTATATATATGCTAACTATGCAAATAATTTGTAAAAAAATCTCACTGATAGTGGGAGAAAATACAAAAAATCATGGACTTGTTGCTCGTAGAATCACCGCAGATCTTGAGTAAGAAGAAACACGGGTTCCATTCATTGAAATTGGTCAACGTTAACCTAGATGACGTGTAGCCAG
>CAIGRT010189893.1:4192-23463 GCA_903798405.1 Fraxinus platypoda | reverse complement strand
TCTTTTAAGAGAGTAGGGATTTATTGAAAATTTAATTTTTACCCACGAAATGGAGGCTTAAGAAAACCAGCTAACGTGAACGTGCGCAACTCATTATTCTGATATGTTTTAAAATATTGTTAAATCAATGCCAATATATGAATATATTATTTTATGTTTTTGAGTTTTTAAGTCGCTTTAAACGGTACACTTTCTAATGCGTTATATAATTTCTTTCAAGAAAAACGGTTTTAATTAAATTTGAGCACTTCATTGCATAAAATGTTTTTTTTTTTNTTAATTAAATTTGAGCACTTCATTGCATAAAATGTTTTTTTTTTTCTTTTAACCAAATACTCATTTATCTGAAAATCTAAAACCTCCGCTGTCCGTATCAAAATTCCTCTTCAAAGTGCAACTTATAAATATCCATGAGAGTACATACGATGGTGTGTGTGTGTGTATATATATATATGTATATTTCAACATGAGGTATCGTTTGTTTGTGTCCCTTATATCACTCCACAGCACAACATAAACGAATAAAAAGATATTTGTGTATAAATTTAGAAAACCAGATAAATAACTAATTCAAATTTGATATTATATAAGTTTCTAGATCAGTCTTCAAAAGCTGAAAACATCTACCAACAACTTTAGAAAATCAAACAATTAAATATTTCAGCATTCGATTTTCCAGACTAGGTCTTCCACTTCTTCAGCAGCAAAAAAGGGACTTGAAATTCTAAAAATCATTAATTAGGGTGTTAATTTATCTTACTTTAAGAGGTCAACAATTTTATGTTAGTACAGACTTTTTATCTTATGCTGCTTAGACATCGTGCGACCATGACTACAAATCACATTTCACAACTACTTGATTAGTCACTGAACTTTCAAAAAATCACCTCATTGGTCACTGAACTTTAACAATCACCTCATTGGTCACTGAACTTTGCAAAAAGTTTCTATTGGGTCACTGAACTTTGCAAAAAGTTTTCCAAATGGTCACTGAACCCAGTGACCATTTGGAACACTTTTTGCAAAGTTCAGTGACCTATGGGGTGATTGTTAAAGTTCAATGACCAATGGGGTGATTTTTTGAAAGTTCAGTGACTAATCAAGTAGTTTTTAAAGTTCAGTGACCTGGTGGAAACTTTGGCCAAAGTTCAGTGACTAATGGGGTAATTAACCCTTATCATTAACATTAATCAAATAACCAAAGTCAACGGTACTAAAATCGTAACCTCTAAAATAAAGGGGCCAGAATAAATTAGCTATGAATTAAAGAATTAATGTATACTTCAAAACCTTAAGAGAGCAATTTGTTCGTAATATTCTACATGAATCTATAATGCAATAAACAAGATATTGTTCTATACTATAAACCCAACTTACCAAACATGCAATGAGATTTCCATCACAATTAAGTAGGGGTGAACATGGTTCAACTTGGACAATTTTTGAAATATTTTCAAGCCAAACGATTATAATTTGTTTCGAAAAATTCAAAACCAAACCATTATGATTGAATATGAAAAGTAACAAGTACTGAAAATAAAATTCTGTTCAAACGTCTATTTAAGCATAAAATATGATTAAACCCAAATTGCCAATGTATAATCTCTTGGAGAAGTCCACAGAACAACCTGGGGATATCTGAAGCATCCGAGTTTCAGCATGAATGCGCCATTGAGTACCAACACCACTTTAACAAATGAATTTGTGCAAAGATGGAAATAGAATTCTAGCAGTATTCGTCACTAAATGCACATCTTAATTATTTCACAATGCACTGAACAGTAAACAAGAATCAAACACAACTAACGTGCAAGTTATAGTTGGCTAATCATTTATTATCCAATATTTTTCTTAAGAGAATCCAAGTCCCAAGTAGGTTATATTTCATCTTGTAGTTGATGTATACGTTGTCCCCCAATGCTTCCTCAATGTGGTTTAAAAGCTACTCTAAACTAAAGTTTCATAACACATTCAGTCCAATATTCTCTCACAGTTCTTCTATAACTTAAGTGAACAAAAAGGGCACTGATCAAAGAAATAAAATGATCATAGATATACAATAAATGCACAAGAAACGAATAAGAAATCATTTCCCTTTTTTGAGAAAATCAGTAAAAAGATTATATATAATTTATCCTCTCACGGTGTACATCAGTTTACACAGCGCTCTCATCATCTACAAATTGAATCACCTAACCTCTTTCTACTACTAATTTGGCTCTAATAGATCCATTCCATTTGTAACTGTCCAAATTTAACAGAAATATATCATGCCAGACCTAAGTGGTTTTGTTGACATCATGTATATTATCAAAGTACACTCGATAAAAATAAAAAGCAAAATAAATTTCGCTTCAACTTTTTACTCCCTTCAAGCAACAGACCGCTCTCCTTCTTAGCACAACTCCCTCCTGGCTCATTAACACCAAAACCACCACTGACCACTGGAAAGAAATGGAAAAGACACCATCACAACCATACCATCAAGCAATTAAGTGCCCACCATCAACAACCATTAACAACTCAACTACCTCCTGAAATCCCACCACCAAAAAGTAAGTACGGACTCTACACCACAAATAGAAAGACAAGCTAGTAAAAACATTAGACATTCATCTCTTTTGCTGTCAGACATACATGCATGTTTTGGTATTGGATCGTATGGATTTAAGAGTTGCTGAATTGTACCATACAAACCTGGATAGTTCACTAGATGAGGTTCTGCCATTTGTATTTAGTGACAATGGTGATTATGGGAACTACTTCACGTATTACAACTTTTGTTTTTTATCATTCACAATTTAGTGACCGAATATGGTATCAGAATCCATTGGCATGTTGGTTTTTCCTTGTCAATGAGTGGGGTGATTCACTGAGTTTCATTACTGTGCTGTTTCTGCTTTTTTTCTTTTGTTCACTGAGGGCAATGAATCTTTCCATTCGTGTCAACACTGTTACCAGTTTTGTAGATTTCAATATATGAAGTGATGTAATTAAAAGATTATAAGGGGAATCATCGAACCGAGGTGTAGTTCAACCGGATAAAGTGCATTTAAAACTTATTAACAAAAGTGAGAGCCCGCTTTATATGCACTCATAACATGCTAAAAGAGCAGCTATTTGGAGAAGAAGCTAGAATGGGATAATCAAGCTTACATTAAACCTTCCACACACCTTCATAACATCATGTATAACAGCAAACTAGCAATACCAATACTTGAATGTGTAACAAGATATAATATGTAATCTATACAAGGAGCCATCATATAACAACCTACAGCATTACATTACATGCAAGACCCGTGCAGTTTTCAAGAAATAAACTCTACAATTAAAATTGATTCGTTTTGTGAGGTATTATATTAAAGAGAAATTACACAACAGAGAACGATCCATACGATCGCCCAAAACAAATTCACAAACATCACCACACATTACCATCAAGCTAATCAGCACGCTTCCCGGTACAAGTAGTGGAAGAGGAAACCAAATTCCTCCAGAGATAACTTCCGCTTGCCATGTCCACAAAGGTCCAAAACCCATTCCTTATTACCCCACACACCTGCAATCACATTATAATAACAAATTGTCATCAAATTCCCAAAATTAAACAATAAAATCGCAAAAACAGGAGCGAGAAACAGAGAATAAAAAATGCCTTGGAGGAAATGGTGAAGGAATTTGGGGATTCAATTTCCTTGTCTGTTGGGGACTTCACTTCGTCATTTTCGGGGTTTGTGGTAGGGGATTTGAGGTTTCTGAGGACAAAGAATCCGGCTAGGGTTGCAGAGAGGAAGATCAGAATTATTCTGAGGGGGCACATTTCGTAGTTTCTCTCTCTATTCTCAAATGAGGTTTTAGAGAGAGAATTTCATGAAAGGAAAGTGAAATTATTGAGAGAAAATAATGATTGGGATGTAAGAAAAGTATATTAGTGGTTGTTATAGGGGTGACCTACTCTTATTGCAAACAAAAATTTTATAATTGGTCCTTAATGTATAGTTTATTGAACAACTTGGTCATTAACATATTTCTCTTAGCCATACTGTTCGTGGAAAATAAAAGAAAAACAAAATACCTTCAACAGGAGCGACGCTTTCTTTTATAAGTAAATTATATTCACACCATAATTTTTTTTTTGAAACACCATATTTTCACTGCAATAAACCTTTACATAAATATCGTGTTTACATTCTTGATTTTTTCATTGCATTCATATCTTTAATATTTAATTAATTAGTATATTTTATTTTTAATGAAAGTTTGTGACCAAATATTTGTTGGGATAGAATTAATGATGTGTTTGATATAGATTTGCGAAAAATATTTTCTTATTGAGAATGTGTAGTTAAAAATTAAAGAAAAATAATGGGTTCGCTTGAAATAATATTTTTAATGCTTATTCATCTTTATTTTGTGTGATTATATTCTTAAGTAGTAAGTACTAGTCAAGTCATATTAAATTTCAAATACTGTATCAACGACTCATTCTACCCAAAAGTTATGCAAACTTGATCAAAATATAAGTTCGGTGGGATAAGTATTACTGAATAGAATATATTTTTGAATTAGGAAATTCGATATATATATATTTTTCTCTTTATCGAGTTGGGATATTGATGTAGCAAAAGTTTATAAGAAGGCTCTCCGAAAATGGACACTCCAAATATATATATATATATATATATATATATTATTATTATTATTTTTTTTTTTTTTATCACATCAGATATTGTACGATAAAAAGACCAAATTGCGCATAGTTGATAGTAAAGCACCAATTTATCAATTGAAGCAACCTTTATAACTTGTAGAAAATTTGTTATCAAAAAGTGATGAATGGTTTAGTCATGATCCAACAAACATTTCAAAATTGTAATTTTCAAATAAAATAAGGTCCATAATGGGTTGGATCCCACCAATTTACCCAATTCTATGACCTCATTTTTCAACGTGCATTGCATATTACTTTATTTTTTTGTTAAAACCGTTTTGTCAAATGTATCCACTTTGTTAAGAATAGGAGCTTCATCATGCTCGATTGCGTGTACAATTTCGCGTCTTTTTTTAAAAATCCACTTTCTTTGCACAATCCTTATAAGTCAACGATAAGGTACAAGTTCGAGTAAGTGGTGTAAAAAAAAAATTTCAATTTTCTCCTTTATGTATTGTCGCACTTATATTTTCAACTTTCTTTTTAATTATCTCAATTCTTCTTCCATCAAAGTTTTTCTCTCTCTCTTTAGGTTGTTTTGGTATGAAGTATTTAAAAATATGGAACAATATTATAATATATATATTAAACTTATTTTCTTTTTAATTTTATTGAAAAAAAATTCGGAACCGTATTTGTTATGTTTTGTTGGACCTAAAAGCCTTGACCAAGTTATTTGCACATGACTTGGATAAGTCATTCCAACTCACACAATCCAACTACTACACTTTGGTGAAATGGTCTTCCTCACAAATCATGAGTCTGATTTAATTAACATGTAACGCTTACAAGTAGAACAAAGAATATCGATGAACATATTTGATAGTGGAAGCTATAAATAAAGACGTAAGAAAAATGTGAAAAAAGAACACACATATAATATCCCTTAATAAAATACCTAATTTGATAACAAGTTATTCGCGTTGTATGAATGTGAATGGGATGAATATGGAATTATTGTGAAGTCTTTAACTAAATTTGGACAATTGGAGTCACTAGAGCCACTTTAACGCAATATTTTGCCCTACACGATAACGCAACAGATATTTCTGTAAACGTATCATACATGTTAGAGAAGAAATTGCTTGAATCAAAATTCAAGTTCATAAATTTTATAATTTCATTTCCCTAATGGATAGGAAGTAAGCCAGGAGACACTTACAACAATGCTTGGATGGCTCTTGGGATGTTCCTCGATGACATTACTCGCCATTTGATTTTGTGTTTTTGTCCCTCACTTATCTACATCTTCATCAATAAAAGAGGCTAAGAAGCTGGCTATCATGAACCCCCAATTCAATTATTTTCCCCTTCTATTTCAAAACAACGTCGTATGTTTTCCATTTCATTTTTTGGGCTTGCCTTTCATTCTCATTTGCCTCACCCGTAAAAGGAACAACAACTTGCTTAATCCTAACGCCATTTCATCTGTCGATCTCTTACCAAGAAGCTATTTGCCTGGCCTTCAACAAGATCTTCTCACACAAATCATTCACCCTTGGTTCGAATATGCAAAAGGAAGAATCTTGAATCGGGGATTTTGGGAAGAAGGGAGTTTTATGCCAGAATGCAAGGGTTCTTCAAATCGGTTCTTTTTACAAGATTTCTGATTTAGTTGGATATTTCTTCGTTGTTGCAGTTTTTGAGGTATTTAGCTAAATACTTGCTCATATTTTGTATGAGTTTATGCTGATTTGTGAAAATTTAGCTAAAGACAGTTCCTTGCCCTTCCTGTCTTTCAGGTGCCAACCCGCATAAATGCAAAACTATATATGTAACACGTATTATAAGTTTTTATTTGAAGAAATGGGCAAATTTTAGTTTAGCTGAGAGAAATGAAAGTTTCTATAGAAACTTGGAAAGGATAATCAAGATAAACTATATATTTTTAGAGATCCAAATCAAAGGATGAATTTGAAAGAAATGGGACTTTTTTCTATAAGACTTTCTCTCTGCAATTTTGATTCATACAATTCTTTCAGTTTTCGTAGGTAAATTGTTAATTTTTAATCTTAAAATTTGTTGCGGAATGGCCTCAGGTTCTTCAAGTCCCTGAACTGTAGAAGAGATATTCAAAGATTACAGCGCCGTCGTTCTGGCATTTGTCATGCTTTAACACATGGTACTCTCTATGTACAATTTGTTCATATTCATAACCACGTGTATTTTTAAATATTTACTTAAATCGATTGTGTATTTGACATAGAATTGTGTTGTCTTTTGATTTTCTAGCTATAAGAATTAGTTCTGCAATGGAAGAATATAGAAAAGAAACAGAAGAACAATCTGAATTGAGGGAAAAACTGTATATTCATTTCCCTTCTTCTCTTTCGTGCATCAGAGTCCTATATTTATACAAAGAAGCTACCGAAATCTTTTAATAGATGCTATACAACAAACAAAAAATTGTAAAATAGTGATATTTTTTCTTATTTTTTAATTTGTTGGTGATTTTAGAAAGTTTGCTGAAGTGGAGCTTGAAGGAATGATTTTTTTAGAGATAAGCACAACCATTCTAGAGAAGATTTGCCAGTAATTTTACTTTTGTCTTCAATATGCTAAGTAATCACTTTCACCTTAATTTCTTTTTTTATTCTTTTGTTTTATGAGGAGATTGCAATTCTTTTTTCTCAATTTGTTTAAGCTAAAATCTAGGCCGCTTGTTGAAATTTTCATAATTTATGTTTTGATAATTTATTATTTATCATGATCTTGCAACAAGCAAATTAAGAAAATGAAGTGAATTTATCACTGTTTAGGTATTCAAGTTTTGTCTAATTTTATTAAATGTATTTATCACATATATTTGTAAGTTCGTTTGAGAAATAAAAATAAAAATAAAATATTGATATGACAAAGTAAGTATACTGATGATAGTTAGAATTTGGCTATATTGAGTTGCGCCTAACGAAATATATTTACAAGATTTTAAATTTCATAATGTTTTTTTAGTAATTGAGCAATTGATATGGAGATATAAATTGTATCTCAAGTGGTGTTGTACTGATAATGGTACACACTCAGTCTATGAATTCAATTTTTAACGAGAAATAAGATCTTAAGTGTGATGATATCTTTAATTTACTTCGTCGATTATAATTACAGTTTTCGGATTTTTTTTGTTGGTTATAGGAATAGAGGAAGCTATATGTAAACAAGCACAACAAGATGGTTGAAAAAGCAGCTTTGGTAATGAATTTTGTAGACGTGCTTTAGCTTATGAGTCAATTGGAGTTGGGAATTATTTGAAAGCGGTTGAATTGATGAAGTTTGGATTTGAAAAGGTGCAAGTGTTCTTTGTCAAACCAAAGCTCAATGTATTGCTCAATTTGGTTGGCTTGCACTACTAAATCGTATAACTTGATGTTATTATTCTTGCTTGTAGATGGAAAGTATAAAATGTTGCTTTTGTGTTTGTTGTTTTAGATTTATATATGATGCACCAACATTCAAGTTGTTGAATCAGAGACACAATGGCTTCAATGTGTAAATTGTTTAGCGCTTAATGGTCACGCAGCTGTAGGTTTTGCATGATTATTTATGTTGTCTATATAATTATCTAGTGCTTTAGATCTTTTTTTTTTTTTTTTTTTTTTTTTTNNTTTTTTTTTATAACCGTGGATGTCCGGGCCAGCTTACGCGTACCTCGACTAATCCCACGGGGCCCTGAAGTTTACGACCGGGTACTCACCTCAGTGACCCTGATGGGATTCGAACTGGTGACCATTGTGGAGCAAACCCAAGGCCTGAAGTTTAATTGTACACATTTCTTAGTCCTCAACTTTTTTACATGCATCATATGTGGTTCTATTATTCATTTTCATATTCCTCTAGTTTTGGAATTTTCAATGTTTTTGTTTGTTCTTTCGATTCCCTATTTGATTATTTTATCCTTTATTGTTTTCGTAAAAAAAGAAATCCTCAATCTTTTTTAATGTTTATTGAATTAAAAGAATGAAGTTGTTATAGTCTCTTTATCTTTAATGGAGTAAATTGTATTTTTTCTATAGGAATTCTATGAATGCTGTCATCTACTTGAGCTGTGCTTCAAAAGGAGGTTGAGTAACGAAATTCCATCTATAGTTATGTTAAAAGGATAAAAGTGTTGAATACAGTGAAACATGAGATCAATACTTGATACTTGCTAACTACTAATAAAAGGCCAAACCTGCAAATTGTCTTGGAGGCTTTATAAGAAATTGAGATGTAAATTTTTTGTTGTTCTATGCTTCTTGTTTCAGATTAAGCATTTTCCTTCGATACTGTCATTTACAAATGACCTTCTCTAAAATTTACACACTTATTTTTGACATTAAGAAACTAACGTGCAACGTACGATCACCACACTAGTTTTTTTTTATATGTACGGTTAGTTTCACTAGATAGTTTTCTTGCTCATAAGTCCACTAATAAGGATATGCTTTGTAATTAAGTCCTCTCATTTGAGTTTTATTTCTTTGAACTTTTGTAGCAAATTACAAGGTTGTTCGTTGCCCTTCACTTATTACATGAAATTGTGAAAGAAGTTCTATTGTTTTGGATAAGGGCTTATTCTAAAATTTGGTCCATTTAAGAAGTTGGGCTGAAATTAAAGAGGATAGGTAGTGGCCAATTCTATATTTGGGCCAAGATATAAATTATTTTTAAAATTTTAACCCCCATAAAACCTATAACTTCGTCTCTCGTCGTCATATAGAGAAAGGGAAAGGGAAGAGAGACGTAAAACTGCATAAAGACGTGGAAAAATAATGGTCTTACAATCCACGACTTCTAATAAGATCAAATTAGTCGGAAAGTAAACTTTCGAACTAAAAAAATTAAAGATTGATCAGTGCATTTTCATAATTCAACCTTGATCATTTAGGATAACGTTAAGCATATTGTTGGGATATTATAGATTCCGAAAAGAATTAAAAAATAATTGATCCACTCTATTTCCAACTCAATTGCTTTATATACATTTATTTACACGTATACAACAATTCTTTATCAGGAAAAAAAAAAAAACCCATAATAGATTACAACAAACAATACGGGTAAATATTTTTAAAACCCAGCTTTACATTATGAATATTATTTTATTTTATTTCCTTGTATAAAAGAAGTTGTAGTATTTTTTAATTTCTTTACACAAGACAATATTTTGCAATCACCATAAATTAAATTACAAATGAAAAACAAAATTCACCAAGAAAATCTAATTACCGGGAACCTGCTGAGGCAAAATGACCGGCCTAATTTTCTTCTTCCATAACTCGGTGAACCCCATTGCATCTCCAGATATCTTTTTCGCCTCCACAAGCGCCAAACTGTCGGTCAAACGGTACACCTCCAAACCAATGACGAATTTCCCATTCTGCCCCTCTAGCTCCACTCCAAATTCCTTTTTTCTCCTCAATATAACAATATTTTTCTTCTCCCCCTTCACCACCTCCTCCACCTTCTCGATGACTTTATCCGGCGGCTCCGTCACCGTCAGCCGCTCCACATCCCCTACCGCGCTGTGCGAATGATCGAACAATCCTAAAAGATCCAACCCTGAGGAGAATGAAATTATATCAAATGCGTTTAAATCCAACAGTTTTTTGTCTTCCTCTTTTAGAGTATCCAAATTCTCATCAATTTGGGAATATTTGATTTCTTTGTAGCCCTTTTTGAACCAAGGATCGCGCTTGATTTCATTGATGGTAATTCTCGTCATGGGATTTGTATCCAAAACTCGAGACAAAAACCGTTTTAGATCCGATGACATCCATTTCGGGCACCGGAATTCGCCTTTGTAAATCTTCCGGTACATATTCATCAAATTCGGATCGTTGAACGGCAAAAAACCGGCAGTGAGCACGAACAGGATTACGCCGGAAGACCAAACATCAATTTTGGCACCGTCGTAGCCTTTTTTGGCCAAAATTTCCGGCGCTACATAAGCTGGAGTTCCACATAGCGTGTGTAGAAGCCCGTCTGGATGGATCTGTTCAGTGACGGCGCAGAGTCCGAAATCGGTGACTTTCAAATCACCATTTTCGTCTAGTAACAGATTTTCTGGCTTCAAATCGCGGTGGTAAACGCCAAGTGAATGGCAGTAACTCAAGGCGGAGATCAGCTGTTGAAAATAAATACGGCTGAGATCTTCGCCGAAACGGCCTTTCGCCACTTTCGCAAATAATTCACCTCCTTTAACAAATTCCAAAACAAAATAAATCTTAGTTTTCGTTGCCAGAACTTCATATAGCTTCACAATATGCAGGTGATTCAACCTATGCATAATCGAAATCTCCCGCTTGATATTCCCCATGAGATTAATGCTCAGCCTCTTTTTGTTGATCACTTTGATGGCTACACTTCGGCCATCTCTGATATCTCTGGCATGATAAACTTTGGCAAATGCACCGCAGCCCAGTAATTTTCCGAGCTCGTATTTGTTAAACAAAGAATTTTCCGACGCGAAAGCCATGGCAACGGACAGCGGCGCGGCCAAACCTGTTCGATCTCCGGCACGCCCAGAGATCGAAACTAAAGAAGTGTTACGAGAAAAGGAAATGATTGCTTTAAAATGCTGTCTATTGTTCGGTTTTTCAAGAGTGGCTCAGATTATAAGCAGGAATTGAATTATTTCCTAAAATCTTGCGGTGCAAACTTTTTTTAGTGTTTGTTTAAACATTTTTTATTTAAAAATTAAATTAAAAGAAATTTATTTCTCAAAGCGTGTTGTACCTTTTTTTAAAATATTATTTTACTATTTTAGGGTGGCGCAGGACGGCTGCTTCCTAGGGTTGCACTTTGGGCGGTTTATTTATTGAATTTTGAGTTGGGTTACATATACATAATGATTTATATAATAGAATACATGTAATGTGGTGAGAATCGTGAGATATGATTTGATCCGATTTTCTTCAACCAAACAAAAAAATATATTTTTTCGATCTCTTTTTGACACATCATCTGTATGTAGCCCATTATGTACAAGTAGCATTATCATTGAATTTTTTTTATCAACTCGTGCATTTAAATTAATTATTAGTGACAAACATTTTAAATATTGATTTAAATAAAAAAAAAATTTGTAGACGAGTTGAAAAATGCTTGCGTACATCATTTACAAATTCTTTTATTGATTGGTGAGGTGGCAAAAATAAAGTGAGGGAACTTTTTTTTTTTTTTTTTTAGTTAGTTAAATTTTGACTTAATCATATCCGGTTATATCATCTATTGATATACAAATCTTTAAGTTGTGACGTACATGTAGGACAACCGATATGAATTAGGGGTTGTGATACTTGATCATGACAAGGCAGATGGAGCTCAACTGAGGGAAGAGTTTGTGGAAAATAGGGAGGCACTCAGTCATTCCTTGTGGTGAGGACGAAGTGGATCATGATCTTGCTTCATTTGTTACTATTTTATCTGGCCACTTCGTATTGGCTTGATTGTATCTCGATAAGTATTTCGCCCAACTTTGAGGCTGATTTTAATTCCTAATAAAATTGATATTACCTTTAAGAAGAAGTGCATATTTTATATGTATAATTTTTTTATTGGGTAATCTTATCCAATTTTAACCTACCAAACTCTATTTTTTTATATAAATTATTAATTCATCTCACTCACTATTATTTTGTAGGCATCCTATTATATTTATGAACATTAGTCGACGTTGAATGTACATTGCACGTTATTATAAAATGTTTTATAAGTACAATAAAAGTAATATTTGAATATGCTTGAATGTTAATTAATTTAGAATTAATACCATGGAATATAAACGTAACAATGAATGTTAAATTACCTATTTAATTTTCAATTAAATAAAACTGGATGTTCATTATCATGCATAAACGTGAATAATGAAATGTATTTTTGAATGTGAAATTTCAATTAACTTATAATTAGAATTAATTACATTGAAATGTATAAATAAAGATTAATATTAATTAAATGAATATGAATGTTAATGTTAATTATTTGAGAATCGATAATAGGGAATTCATATGTTAATGAAAGCACACAAATTAAATAAATTTGTCAAATGTACATATATATTGATGGTAACTAAATGGTTAAATAAATTAAATACATATTAAAAAATAAAAAGTAAGGTATTATTAAAATAATTGAATTATGGTAGGGCTAAAGTCGTCCAAAAAATATTTTTTACTTGATGTGATATTTAATTTCAATTGTTAATTAGCATACATAGATGTAAATAATGAAATGCACCATTGTACGTGAAATTCTAATTAATTTATAATTATAATTAAACGTTGAAATTGATGAATATTAACTAAACAAATGTTAATATTAATTAATTGAGAATTAATAATAGGAAATTCATATATTAATGAAATCATACACGTGAAACGAATCTGTCAACATGGACATTGATAGTAAGGAAATAATTAGAATAAATTAAATACATATCAAAAAATAAAAAGTAAGATATTATTGAAATAATTGAATTAGAATAGGGCTAGAATCCTCCAAAAAATAATTCTCACTTAATGTGATATTTAATATATTATAGATATTGAAATCAAATCAAATAAAATAATTAAATATGTATAATTTTGAAACGGTAATAATTTCAACTATATTCACTTTAAAGTCTATAAGCATCTAGAAAGAACAAAGCATGATCCATTTCAAAATTGAGCATTTATAATACGTTTCAAATTTGATTGAGATGATAAGCAATTTTCTCTACGAAACAAGAGAATTACGGGTCGGTTTCCATACGTCAAAAGCCCAGTTTAGGCCCGATGTAAGACGGGTCCTGCAGTGGATTAACCTCTTTTTTTTTCTCTTTTTTTTTTTTTTTTTTCAAATTCAATTTCAACGACTCATTCTTCTAATAAAATAATTTTAAACACGACTTTTCAACTATACATTATTCAAAAAAATCATTATTAACCCCAAAAATAACGCTCAAACAAAGGCTTAATGAATTATAGACTAATAGATTCTCGTCTTTGAATGTATTCAACCACGAAATTATCATAATTGAAAGTCCAATGTCGTGTATTAACTAATATATAGTGTGAAGTATAATTCGCATTAATTACGCCAATATGTGTGCTAATACGTACTGTCATGATGGATCATTACACTAAATAGCAAGTAACTGAATTTCAAATTGGATGGAAGATGGGTATTTCATGCATTCAAGAATTAGGGCAAGTATAACTTGTTGCCACATTTGCACCTCCACGCCTCGGGGTAGTACTCTGTAGTCACCGGTGTTCCAGGCGGCACTGGCACGTGAACCGGTTTGCACGGCGTACATCTACCACATTTGGACGTGCAACGCGGTGGAGATGATCCAGGCCCACCCAATAGCCTTCTAGCCCCACCCATGCTCACTTTAGCTATCTCCCAATTATTATTTTCATCTAAAGTCTTCTGCTACCAATCAATTCAGATGTGAAAAATTGATTAGGAAAATGAAAAAGAAAAATAATGTAAAAGAAACAGACAAAGTTCAACTATAGAAGATATTTGCTAATGTGCGCTATAAAGGGACCAGGGTTCACGAGGGTGCTGCAGAAAACATGGCTATTCTCATTACGCTGATCGAAGTCTACATCGTTTGTAAACGACAAACACCAATTTTTTACAGTGCTAGTAGCTATCCTGCGCTTTTATAATTGTAGGGTTTGATCAAAATTGTGGAGCCTTTATAAAAGGAAAATGCAAAATTGTATGTTAATTTATTTTGACCTAAGACAATTTAACTATTTTACACAATTAGCTAGAGATGTTGTGAAGATTAGACTTATATACTCAAGTCGTTATATCAAACATAATGTACAATTTAGAAGAACTACTATTTATCTTACTCTTCACAAATTTCTGTCACATCCCCAATTGATACCAGAATTAGGCTTAAGTGCATTATGACAAAAGTCATGGATTCGAATTCTATAAATGCGACATAAATTTGTGATGAGTAAGATGAGCATAGATTCTTCCAGAGCAAATAGTATGTATAATATAATGACTTGAGTACGAGGCTTGCGTCGTTCCATATACTTGTATTAAAAACAAAATTCAGTTCCACATCATAATACGTGTAGATCTAAATATGCAATAATACTTACCTGCAAGTAAATATCAGCTTCATGAGGCAACACACTACTAGTTCCTGCAAAACAAACGCCAAATTGGAGAGGAATTCTTGACAAATTGGATTATTTTTTCAATTTTGGTTTAAGAACTTTATGAAGAAACAAATATTGTTCATCAATTACCTAAAGGAGGTTCCTGGTTTTTGGCACCGTAAATTCCACGCAGACAAGAATAGCAGAAGAAGAAAAAGCAGCAGCAAATAAGAAACTGAAGAGGGAATCTGAATTTGCCCATAAACCTCTGTCTTGTAATCTTCCAGCAAAACTCCATTAACAAGAACAAGAAGAAGAAATCTTGAATAAAGATGAGATTCTTGCAGTTTATTTTATGGGTTTTTAGCCAAATTCTATTTCAAGTCTTCAACCCCAGCCAGACTGTAAATTCTCACGCCCCATGGAACAAGAATAAATTCCAGGCAAGGCTAGGAGAACCATACCCCTATGGACTACACTTTTCAGTTTTTGCAGACAACCCGAATATGGACTCTGTGAAGTGTGTGCGTCTGTTGGTGATCTGGTAGGTTTAGGGGTTCAAAAATGGTGCCGGCAAAACTATATTTCAAGTACAGATATGCAAATGTATGCACTCTGCAGTGCCAAATACACAAAATTCAGAGATGGGTTAGTGGAGGGGGGGTGTAGAAGAGTGTAAGTAGATGGTCACTTCCTATGCCTTGCCATGTTTAGAGCACAGATTCTCTTGCAGGCTTTCACTCTGTCTTCCACAATTCCCAAACCCAGTAACACCCAACAACTCTCACACTCTTTGCAGAAACCCCTGCTGCTTTCTCCCTTTCCTAAGTCTCTTCAAATATAAATAATATGATTTTTAGGGTTACATCATACACCCTCTTTTGTTCTTTTACTTCTTCAAGAAAAAAATGCACTACTATATAACTTTAATTAGACTCCTAAATTCTACAATTGCATCCCAAAAAAGGAACTTAGTCAAAGAAGATCATGTAGTACTAAAATGAATTTGAGTCCAATTAGTACCAACTACCAATAGATTACATGTGCAATGTTTGGTAGATTAAGCTTGGGAATTAAATTACTTTAAAGTATATAATTACTTATTTTTTAACAATGATCAATAAAAAAAAATTAACCATTTTAATAAATAATTGAATTGTAACTTAAGTTTAGCCAAGAATGCAATATAGTTTGAAGATTGACTATGCTATGTTTGGTTTTGATAAAAATCAAATTTTTAGTAACTTCTGATCATAGTTGATGAAATATATGATTGAAAATTTCAATAAAATTTTTGGTCCCATGATATGTGTGGTTAAAATAAATGGTTGAATTTGACTTATATTTTTATCAATTGTTGATAAAAGCTTATGTAGGCATGTGCGTGGATAGAAATATACTGAACATAGGCGTAACTAAGTGTAAAATATTACATTGCAGTAAATAAATAAATGCTATATCTTATTATGAGTTCACATACAAAATTATTTTACGGAGAGAATAATATATGGTTGAAAAACGAGTTTTAGAAAAAAATGAATTTTAAGGAGACGGCCAACGTGATTTTAATTTAGTCAATATGTTTCTCTTATGTGCACATTCATTTTTCTTCCAAAATTTTATTGAAGGCTTGATATATTTATGACTAATACTAGAATTCTTAAAAATAAGCTACAACAAGATCTGAACGCAATAATTTTTGACGAGGTAGTTCAATAATTTCTTGTGTTCCTCCATTCAACACTTGTTAGATTCCAAAGGCAAGGAGACAAAACATTAAAACCAAGAATTTGGTACCTATTTTTCGTACATCAAATTTGTGGGTTCTGATAATCTGTGCATGTATAGTGTACTTCAATGAAAAATATCATTGAATGAATTCTTCACTAACATTGCTCGATTCAAATACAGCTTTACGAAGTACTACAATGTTGCACTATTAATTTATGAAAAAATAGGTTGTTTCACAGTTATCATTGAAGCTTGCTATTTAGGTGTGAAATGCATAATTTAAAGGAGTTATATGCATCTAGAGGATAAAACCATTTATACATCACATTTGTACATCATGCTAGACATCATCCTTGTTAACAGGATTTGATTGGTGAAAAAACTGTTTTTTTTTTTTTAATTGTTCAATAATGTGTTGACACGTGACACAATGTAAAAAATAATGCACGTGTAGCATGATTGTGCATCTACAAGCTTCAATAATGAGAGCAAGGAATAATTTTTCAGTACTAGAATACTGTGCGATGTGACATGTCACAAGCATGTGCACATCCGCCCGCTAATTAATTTCCACGATCATGTTGGAAGTTAGAATAGACTAGTGAACGTTGAATTAAGTTTTAGACGAGAGTATGCTTGATAAAGCTTTTTGTTGAACATGAGTTGATCGAACACTATTTTATTCACGCGTTCTGGAGGACTCATATTTTATATCAATTTTTTATCCATACATTCGTAGAATTTTTTATAAAATGATTTTTCCCCACATCCATCTTTGGCTAATTTTTTTTCCAAAAAAAAAAAAAAAATACTTTCAACGCTCTCTAGCACTGTTTGACAATCATTATTTATGGAAAATAAGGTTTTGAATAGTGATTTTTAGAAGAATGTGTTGTTAAAACATAATTAAATTTTTTTGGGTTTACTTAATAATTTATTGTGTAAATACGATAGTCAAACGGGGACAATGTTGTCAAATTCTGAAAGAATGCTTCAACCACACAAAACAATAATAATAATAATAATAATAATAATAATAATAAGTAAAAGGAACAGAGAAGCCTTTGGAATTCTGAATTGTTCAAAAACTAAAATAATTAACTGTTCAAAATTGACCTTGAAGTGCGCTGAAATGTCACTTTTTGTATGGAATGCTCAGAGTGGTTGGGCTCAACTTTGTTTGAGCATTCCGATTTTAAAAAAGGATGAACCGCATCCCAGACGGTCCTCACTTGTCATGTCCTGGGCTTTGGTGAAGGAGATAAATCGCAGATTATGCCTCCAATGGTATAGGATGGAAGACTGTTTGTACACTTGCACTTACCCAATGACCAAATCCATATTTCAGAATTCGAACTCTTGACGCGGCAGCCTCAAGCAAAGTTGGATTTTTTCCACCTTCCCCTTTTACCACTTGGAGATGTGCCCTGGGGGCAAACATTCTGATTTTAGTATATAGTCTTCGTCTTGAAAGATCAATTTTGTTGGGAGAAATAATTCAATTTTTTATATTCTGATTATTACTTTTATATTCTAACGAAAATTTATATTATATGAATGTGAAGAAAGGGATGCATCAATGAAGAAGGAAACAAATGGAGTAGATAAAGACTAGTTGAAAGCCAAAATATGATAATGAAATGTAAATGACATGGGGACCCGTTTCGGGGTGTAGGTGTCCAAATGATGCATCCTTGTTTGCTAAGGCGTTGTCATAATTATTTTCCTGTTGGCTTCTAGGGACAGTAATGTTACTTGCATCTATCTTATTATTTCATGTCCAAAACTCTCATTTTCACATTAGACCAGTCGTTGTACAGTCTCGTTTTTCTTTAAAAAAATTAATGTAACAAGTCCAAAATTTTTTAGCTCGACTCAATCATGACTCGTCTCAAAACAAATTCGAACGATAATTGATCGAGTCTAGACGAACCGACGAACAGCTACACCAGTTTGCCACCTCTAATAAAACATCAACATCTAAGCTTTAGAAAAGTGGGAGCATATGGCCTTCTTGTATTGCAAAAGAAAGGCAAAAACACAAGTCTGTACATGCACATGGAAACCAATGTTATAACTTTTGACCTTTTTGTCTATAATCAATTAATCAGTAGGACTTTTCAACACAACTTATATCTACTATCTAATTGTGGCTTCTCCCACTGCATCATTTTTTTGAATGTACAGTAAAAAAAATAGCATATATAAAAACATTGATTGTGATGTTACTTGAAAAAACTTGCCAAGAATCATTTCTTCACTTACTTTTGTGCCTGTATGATAATAATATTTGTGTGTTGTTAAATATGTGCGTGTTTGTACGTGGTGGTGTGTAGGGGAGAGAGGAAAGGTTATCCTTTGTGCATCTTAAAGGGTTGGATGTCGTAAGTTTTCAACGTCCCCTAAAGTTTTTACCGTCGTAAAGAGTGAATATTTAGTTAATTTGGTGTAGAAATTTTCTATAGTGCCAAATTCTTAATTTGGATATTTATTCGAGTCGAGAATAAAAAGAAAATTATCTTAGTCTCAAGAGAATACTCGACTTTTTACTGGGATTTGCTACAACCTTTTGATTATTCAATAATAGGTGATAGATTTCATATTTACTCGGTAAAAGGGAAGTAATTATAAGTTCATTTCACATATTTATGAACATTTGTATATATTTGAAATGTTACAATACTTTGTAACTATGAATTTGATTTTTTTTTTTTTTTTTTTTTTTTTTTTTT
>CAIGRT010189887.1:331-11685 GCA_903798405.1 Fraxinus platypoda | reverse complement strand
ACTCTGGATTGGTGTAATTTCCACAAATAAAATTGTTTATTAATTCTTATTATTTGTAGGCCCATTAAGCCCTGTTCCAAACCATAAGCCCGTTTTCGCAATGCCTGAATACACCTTAATATTCATTTCACACGAACTATATATTGCCCGACTCTTAACCCTAGTTGTCACACTGCACGCAGAAAACCCTGTCCCTACCCCTGCTCTGCAATGGCCTCCGCCGCTGCCCGTCCTCTTGTCACCGTCCAATCCCTAGTAAATGACCTGGCAACCGACGGAGGCTCCGTCGCTAACACCGTACCACTTCCCGATGTGATGAAGGCCTCGATCCGCCCTGACCAAGTGACATTCGTCCACGGCCAAATTTCCAAGAACGCCCGACAGCCTTACGCCGTGTCAAAGAAGGCCGGACACCAGACCTCTGCCGAGTCCTGGGGAACTGGGCGCGCTGTATCCCGTATCCCCAGGGTACCTGGTGGAGGGACCCACCGCGCTGGACAGGGTGCCTTTGGCAACATGTGCCGCGGTGGTCGTATGTTCGCCCCCACCAAGATCTGGCGCCGCTGGCACAGGTCCGTGAACGTCACTCAAAAGCGCCATGCCGTGGTTTCCGCTATTGCGGCTTCTGCTGTTCCCTCTCTTGTTCTGGCGCGTGGGCACCGCATTGAAGGAGTTCCCGAGCTGCCTCTTGTTGTATCGGATTCTGCGGAGGCTATTGAGAAAACGAACGCAGCTATTAAGACCCTCAAACAAATTGGAGCTTACCCTGATGCTGAAAAGGCCAAGGATAGTCAAGCTATCCGCCCTGGAAAAGGTAAAATGCGCAACCGCCGATACATTTCCAGGAAAGGCCCTCTTATTGTATATGGTACGGAAGGAGCAAAGCTAGTGAAGGCCTTCCGTAATATACCTGGCGTTGAGGTTGCTCATGTTTCGCGACTTAACCTGCTTAAGCTCGCACCTGGTGGACATCTAGGGAGATTTATTGTCTGGACTAAATCTGCATTCGAGAAATTGGATGAGACTTATGGGACATTTGACAAGCCATCTGAGAAGAAGAACGGATATGTGCTGCCTAGGGCTAAGATGGTGAATGCTGACCTGGCTAGGATCATCAACTCTGATGAGGTGCAATCAGTGGTGAATCCAATCAAGAAGGAGATTAAGAGAGCACCATTGAAGAAGAACCCATTGAAGAATCTGAACGTGATGCTGAAGCTGAACCCATACGCCAAGGCTGCAAGGAGGATGTCACTCTTGGCTGAGGCACAGCGAATTAAGGCTAAACAGGAAAAGCTCGATAAGAAGAGGAAGCAGATCACTAAGGTATTGTTGATTTTTATAGGGTTATTAATGTAGTTGATTGGTCTATCAATTGTCTTGTCATACCAGATTTGGTAGTTTTTATGTTTGTATATTTCTGTGATTTGGTCATGGACCAACAATAGTTATTGGTGATTCTATTGTTTCTTTCCCATAGTCATATTTTTTTAACTATGCCATTTATACCAGTTGATTTACTAGTACAATAGGTCCATCAGATGTGTGTCAACACTGTGCCCTTATGGAATTTGGTTTTTATTTAGATCGTCAAACCTGTATCTTGTGCATGAGACTGAGGCGCATTTTTCTCTCTTTCATCCTGGCTATGTTGTAGCTCTGTCAATAAAATTTATGAGAGAAGCAACTGCAGTTGGGCTCAAGATTAGTTGGATTGCTTGAAACAACTGATGTTTGCAGCAATCTGAACCTTTTACTTGGTTACACTCAGTTTTAAAAATTCAGATAGCTTTGCCTTTTTACGATTTAGAATTTATGTAGGTTGAACATGTCTAGTTTGTTAGTGCTTGATCAGTCACTATCTCTATTGATTGTTTATGTGGATACATTCAAGATATTATCTTTTTTTTGTCTTGGCTGCATGAGATAGTTTTGCACGAATTATTCTTTTTTATGCAAACTTTCAAATGAATTGTCGCTTGAAGGTATTAAGGGAAAAGGCAATTTACCTTTTTGTTGTTTTCACAGTGCATTTATTCTTGCTGTGGAATTTAAATGACTGAGCTCTGTGGAAATTTTTGCAGCATATGATTATTATATAACACCAAATCTTTAGTCGAAATTGTTTGTCTTGTTGTCATTCTCTGTATATTTTGTCTGAACTCTTCTTTTTTCTAATATTTCTGATGCATGTTGTTTCCTTTATCTTAAAGGAATTTAAAAGAAATTATTGCCTTAGAATTTTCCCCTATCACACTCTTTTCAGGAGGAGGCTTCAGCGATCAAGTCTGCCAGCAAGACATGGTACAAGACGATGATCTCAGATAGCGATTACACTGAATTTGAGAACTTCTCAAAGTGGTTGGGTGTTTCTCAGTGATTCTGTTTTCGAAGTCTCTTAGAATCAATTTTGTTAATTCGTCTGATTCACATTCTTCTTCACTTTGGCCCTGTGGGATTGTCAAGTCACGAGTCATGTCGGAGTGAAACACGCCGATGACTTCCTTAGTCTATTTTCCCAGTTTTTTGCGAGAGCTCATATTTTGGTTTCTAAGTTTCTGGCTAATTTGAGAAATTATGGTTTAATCATTTGCGTTGAGGATTTTCCGGTAAACATCTTGTTTTCAATGAATCAATATTTATTAGTATTCCAATTCTAAGCTATTATTATGTTGATTTTGGTGGTGGTAGAAATAGGTGGTGATGGCAGCAACGTAACATAGTATGCCACAGGTGATGGTGCAATACAGATATGGAGAATGCGGTGGTGGGATTTATCCTATTAAATTTGTATAATTTACTTTTTCATACTTTTAAATAAAAATAATAATTTTATTTGTACTCTTACTTTACCTTCAACTTAAATAATTTATTTTCAACTTTCACTAATAAAAATTATTTTCTTACTGAAGATTAAGACAGGCGTTTCTAACATAGATACCCGCACAAAGTTGTATAATAGAATAAAAGTTTATGATGGAGTACTAAATAATTTTTTTACCTACATTTGCTGCTGCTTCAAGTATTTCTCCAAGTTTTATTCATCTCAAAATTGGTAAGGTTGAAACTGTCTGCAGTCTGTGTTTAACCAAAACATACCTGGCTGGTTGATAATTCAAGCCTATACTACATACAAGCGTAGCTATAAAAATCGACTCAAACATCGATCCGAACAACGAAGTGAGATATCGGGTCTATTAAAATATGAGATTTCATTTTAAAGAAGTTAATCTTGTTAAGATGAATCGATTTGGTAACTGTCAAGGATATTGAATAAGATTACAGAGATCATCAAAGATTGCGATTATATTTACTTTCCTTTTAGTGTAGGTTTACTTTCCTTAGTAGTTGATTATGTAATCTTTTCATTTATGTTTATTTCCTTTTACAGTTATTTGTAACCTTATAAATAGGATCTTCTACATTGTAATATTAACAAGACAATATAATACAATTTATATTTCTTGACAGTAACCATGGGTCATTATTAAAAAGTGAAATTTCATTTTAAAAAGGTTATTTTCGTTAAGATAAATAATTTACGCTCTTTTATATTGTAAATTAATTTCATTTAATTTGATGTGGAATTTAACTTTTAACATGTTTTTCGGAAGATGGTAGTTTATTTTAGTACACCAACGTTAGAATCGAATGTTTGTCAGAGCATTAGATAGACTAAATTGCTCATTTGAGCTTAATAATCCCTAATATTGACATCACAATGAAATAGATATCGGTTTAGAGATACGACAAACTGTAACATCTTATCGAACAATTTACTAGATACAAGCCATTTATATGCATGTCAAAGAAGATAAAAGGTTTTATCTTATGCGAATAATGATGAAGATAGTGGACATAAATGACGGCAGGCTTTTGCCCCCAAAAAATTGGAATCAAGAAGAATGTGTGGAAGGTTTTAGTCGAGTGGCATTCGTATTCAGAAGAGGCATATGATTCTTGAACATTATGTGGACGAGTGATCTAGCGAGGTAATGTTCCTTCCATTCAATGGTGGGGCCAGAATTTGGGGCCAAGTAAGGGTAAAACTCCTATTGCTCTACCTCCTCATCGAAAATAATCTAGTAGGCTAAAGAAACTTAGGAGGGAAACACGCGAAGCAACTACGTTGATTTTCTTGGAAAAAGAATTAGGATTTCGAGTAATAAAATCATATCATTAAAATAAGCATCTGTCTGCTGCCCATTTTTTAGCTGTAGAAAATGAATTTTGTGATCGTTGGAGCACCAACTTCAAGAATAACATGAGATGGAAGTCAACAATTCCGGCAAAGTGGGACCCTGCAACGGTAGTATTTTTTAAAAAAATGGAGAGAAAATGGGAAACAAACGAGAGCTAATTATACGAATCACTTAAATCAATTCACAAAGAATCTTCTTGTTGGGTTTGAATCAGCCCAGGAAATCTTCACTTCCGTGCATTTTCAATTGGCATACCATCCAATCCACTTTTTGCTATCAAAAACGAGGTGTGGAGAAGGAAGACAATGCCTAGGAAATAAATAAACAAGAAGATTGATGGGAGATGTGTGGCCCCCATTATTTGGCATTTTTGGAGGGTTGAAAATTTTTAGAATAGTGATTGATGGGAGATGTGTGGTTGAAAAGTTTTAGATTTGTGTGTATTATTATTTTATTTGATGAATGTATGGTTGAGATGAAGAGAAAAAAAAATTATTGTAATGTAATAGAATTTATGGGGGTCAAACATGAGCTTAATATCGAGGTGATTTACTTCAATAACAAATACATAGAGGGTGATCGGCATCAAGGATCTCATTGTTTGTAGGACGCAACTATAATCATACAAGAAAAAGCAGTGAAGAAAAAAGGAGGGAAAGTGGACTAAGAGCCTGTCTGGCAATCCATTTTCCCCAGGTTTTGAGCCTTTTTCTGCCCCGTTGTCCGCCGCAATTTTGGACTTCTCTCTCACACTTCACTTTGGCAACGGACTGAAAATTGCTTTTAATTTTGGTAAAAAGTGCTACCTGACAGGACTTAACTCTTTTACCACTTCTCAATCCCATTGAGCAAATTAAAAAATTACATGGACTGTACATGGAAGAGATCATAAAAATCTAACACAATCTGTCAACATGGACGAATTTTGGCAGTTTTTGAAAGAAATTGTGCCAATAAAATGGTTAGGGGTATATTTATTAATTCCCTGAAAATTTGGGGACTAAATGTGCAAAAAGCCTTGTGGAAAGAATGCACATGGTGTAACGGGATTTATCCAGAACAGGAGAAGAAACGGGGAAATAATAATATATAAAGCAAAAAACCAACGGTGTTGATAAATCAAACCCTATTCCCAATCTCTCATCTCAGTCGTCTCCTTTCGCCCCCATTTCTCCACCCTCCGATCTCCCAAATTTCCTCTGCTCTCGCGCCCAAATACAAATTCGGTAATCTCCCTCCCTTTCTTTCTCCACTTTTTCTTTCTATATCTATAATTTTATACAAAACCCTTTTGTATCTATAGTTTTGAATATATATATATATATATGGTTACTCACTCTCTGACGCAGGGTTTTTTGCTTTTGGTAGAATGGCTGATGGACGGGCAGGTGGCTCGTTTGGAGTTCCGGGAAGCCCTGGCGGCGGCGGCGGCGGCGGCAGCCACGACAGCGGGGGCGATCAGAGCCCTCGATCGGGTGTCAGGGAGCAGGACAGATTTCTTCCGATTGCGAACATCAGTAGGATCATGAAGAAGGCGCTCCCGGCCAACGGAAAGATTGCTAAGGACGCTAAAGAAACCGTCCAAGAATGCGTCTCTGAGTTCATCAGTTTCATCACCAGCGAGTATGGCGTTATTTCAATAATATAGATTGTGTGTACGAAGATGTCAAATTGATTGAATTTGCTTGTGTATTGAAAAAGGTCGTTTTGTACGTTCTTTTTAATCCCCCCCCCCCGGGGGGGGGGGGGTGGCGTATACAAAGACTGTATTTTTAAAAAAAATTCCAGAACCTCAAACTTACATATTTCTTAATGTGATTGATGTGAAGGTGCTAAGATCAGTTATACAGATAAATAAACACGTTCACATTCACATTCACATTCACAATTACCTGTTTATACTCCTCTTATGTTACTCGCAAACATGTTATCTCGTGTATCCAATGTATATGTTCCTTTTATGGATTTGGTTGCTTTAATCTGTTTGCATTAGCAACATAATTAAGTCTCTTTTTTTGAATGTTTGGACATATGTTTTTGGATGCAAATATATTAAGGCAAGTTGTGCACTTGATGTTGTTGAGATCTGTCACTGAAAATGTTATGGTGGTTGAAATGTCAAGGGCAAGTGACAAGTGTCAGAAAGAGAAAAGAAAGACTATTAATGGGGATGATTTGCTGTGGGCTATGGCAACTTTGGGATTTGAAGATTACATTGACCCATTAAAGGTGTATCTAGCTAGGTACAGAGAGGTATTTTTTTTCCCCACATCGAATTTTTTGAACTTCTTTAGGCTTTGGATTTTTTCTAGTGGCCAAAATGAAATATTGTGCTGTCATGAATTGTTTGTATACTGAAACTGATGGATATGTGTTTTTTGTTCTATGGTTTTATGGTTCTTTCCCCCTGGATTGCTCTTGGCCACAGTTGGAGGTGAGTGTATGCATACTAAATTCTGTTCACGCGATTTTTTTGTTGTTTTGTTTAATTTGACAACATACTGTACCTCATTTTTTTTTTTGACAGGGTGATACCAAAGGATCAGGGAAGGGTGCAGATGGATCTGCTAGAAAGGATGCACTAGTACCTAATCCTGGTTCTCAGGTATTTTGTCAGATCTTTGTCGTTTGAATTTTTTTTATTAACTTAATGTTTGAAACGTTTAGGTATGTTAATTTGTGGACATTCTGAACAGGTGCAGCTTGCTCACCAGGTTTCATTCACACAAGGCATGAATTATTGAAGCTCTCAGGTTCATGCCCTTGTCCTTTTGTGCAGCACTCTAGTATGCTGCACATCTCTCTCTCTCTCTCTCTCTCTACAGTGTCATACGCTCGTATGTTTATTAATGTCTCCTTACATGTACCCCTTCCATAACTCTGTTGAAACATCCATTTTTATACGACTTAGTTGCATGTGTTTTGATATCAAGTAGCAAGAAAAATCAATGGGGCAAAACCATGATAAGGATAAGGAGGGCAGCAGATGGACCATATCTACGAGGAAAATAAGTTTTAACATTTTTAAATGTCCATTTAATCTGTCTGGAAGGGGGAGTGAAATGTCATTTCAGATTTACACAGGAATTCTTGCATTTATGGGCACTGTCTTTTCTCATTGTACCTCCTTGGTCTCCTGCTGGTGGTGGTCTTCCAAAAAAAATTTAACTGCAAGATTTTTGTCACTGTAAGTTGGCCTCTAGTTTACCTATTTTTTAAAGAGATATACACGTTTAAAAGTCCTGATTGAGGCCCAACTTCGAGCGCAAGGCGAACCAAAAATGCCTCAAGGTGCTGATTGTGAAGCATGTTTTGGAGGTACACACCTCAGTTGAGTGATACATATTCCTCAAGGCTTGTAAGACGAAGTCCTTAATTCCCCAAACTTATTTATTTTGCTCCAGTTGTGGGCCACATGATATTAAAAATTCTGATTCACCACTCACATATATGTAGTTCTGAGCATTGGAGGTTTTAATGTTACATCCTGCTTGTTGGAAGAAACTGAAGTACTGGCATTTTAATTCTCTTCATTTGTTAAGTCCTCTAGTTTGATGGTTGTTGAAAATGTTTTTTAATTCCATTCACTAAATTTTCTTATCATTCAAAAATCAAACTTAAAAAAGAAGAAAACCTGTCAGGAAACTGCCGACACTTCAATTTTGAATTTCACTATCTGTCATGATTGACTAATTACAGTATAAAACTAAGTTAATTTGTTTGGTCAGATCCTAAGAATTTCTAACCTTGTAAGAGAGGTGCGAGCCTATAGCTTGCATTTGGAGAGTATACACTTCAATAGAATTTCAGTACTCATTGCTGGGTGAACTGCAAGTTTGTTGTGGGGACAAGGATTTGTAAATGGGTGGTTACAACAATTTTATTTAATACACCACATTTTAATGCAGAGTTCTTTAATCTTTGCTCATTGTGGCAATTATTTCCTTAACTTTTTTTTGTCTAATTCTTATCTACCTTCTATTAATTAATACGTGTTGTCCTTGACGATGATTTACATCAAAATATTTTCTTTTCATGCTTTGAAATTAGGGAAAAATATTTTTTCACACTTTTCATTTATTTATATTTTTAAAAATATGATGAGTAAATAGTGTTCATAGAAAGGAGAGATGGTTGGCATCTCCCCCGACAGGGACGGGAACGGCCTTCGGGCTTTACCTGTTACCATACACATCCGGTTAAGGCTACCCACTTCGGTGGATCTCTAACCCATTTTTTCTTATCAAAAAAAAAATATATGATGAGTAAATAAGTTGTTTACCTAATTTCAACGGATTTTTGGACATAAAACTGCTATGAAATACGAAATGTGTTAACTAATGGAAAGTTTGAGGATAAGAATAATATGAAAAATTGTAATTGACATAAGTGCTATAATGAGCAAAGATTAAGAACCTTAAATGCCATTAAATGTGGTGCAAGAAATAAAAATTGTTGTGTGAATATAACTACCCTTTGTAAATATTATATCGCATTGTAGGATTTAATTGATTTTATAATTTCTAGGTGTTTGGGCTCCTTTCAGTGAATATGAGGTCGTGTCTTAGAATTTTTGTATTTTGGACCTTGCCTTATAATTTGCCGTTTATGACCTTACTTCTGCTAGCTGAACGAAAAGTAATGGTGTTTTGCAACTTCTAAAATGTACGGGTTGGCAATTGAGGAAAGCTTGTATTAGCAGGGCACCACTATAACCTATATTGTGAACTTTTATAATTGGTTCAACACTTTTGAAAGTGAAAAGAGGTTCATTGTATAACTCTACCCCTTTTACCCTTTGAAATTTGATAATCACACTGTACTTGGAGGGAATGCCAATATGACTGCTCCATTTGTGACCTACAAATGTGAAGGTATTATTGACTAGTGGAGACTGGAGGTTTTGAGGTGGATTGATAAGTATAAAGGCATGGGAATTTAAGTCATTTAGAAGTAATTCTTCCCATCCATAGAAAACCTTGTAGAAGGTTCCACACATTTATATGCTACTCAGCCCACTTGAATCTCAATGCCCTTGTTATTTAAAGAATGCACTGGCATGGCATGTGTTTTGAATGGTGTACTAGATTATGGTATCTATTTACCATTTGTTGTTCGGTGAGTAGGGTATCGAAGTGCTATATACTCTCGATGCTAATTATCTAGTAACTGCTATTTGATGGCATTGTCAAACTGAGTGCATATCATTTTCACTTTAATGCTCTTGGAGTAAAAGGAATTTCTATTTGGAGTTGTTTGATTTGATTTTTAGTTTTTCTCTCCCTGGAATTTGTAGTCACGAGCTCAACCTATGATGGTCCTCCCAATGCAGGGCACAGATTAGAACTGGAGTATACGCGGCCAAGGTCACCGTTTCCTCCTGCTTGAGTAGATTGTCAAAGTTCAGGACGCATTTTATATATCATATAGAAATGTGTGTGCGTGTGTGTTTATCCTTGTGCTGTAAGCTATTTCGCATGGTAGATTTATGCGCTCTTCGTATTCTAGTTGTTCGGGTGTGTTTCTCGAGTAGTAATTTAAAGTAAGATTGCAAATTATTGATGTTGGTTTGGGATTTATTATTATTTTTGCTAGTGGCAAATTAAACTGTCTTAAGAGGTATAATTTATTTTCTGCTTTTATTTTGTTTCATAATTGCTCTTGAGCGAGTCAATCTTTTTTTTTTTCTTTTGCATCTAGCTAGATAGAGTTTCCAAGTTTTGAACCTAAGAAAAGTTGACAATTTGTCATCATGAACAACTACTGAATACTGATGCAACCTATTCAAACGAGGATTAGAGCACACATTCCCTTTCTCCAATGTAAAAATTGACCTTCTCATGAGGTTTTATTTTGTTTACAAGTTTGATTTTGTTCATGGAAATCGATCAATTGTTTGACCACGTCATTGACTTCTACGTCAACTCGATAGGAGGAAAATGGTGATAACGCCTCTGCATATGACCCTTCTGATTCCAATTGCAGAATCCGGGATGATCAAAGCCAATATGAGGAAATCTTGTCAAATTTGTGTGAGGTGGACGATTGCTGTCAATTGGCTTGCTTTACTGAGCTTTGTGAATTGTTATCCTTAGCTACTGATGGTCAATTGTCTAGTTCAATGGCGTGCTCCCTTTCTCCCGTACTTGTGAAATTGACAAGGCACGAGAGAAATCCTGATATAGTGCTCTAGGCATGGAGCGATAACTCGTGATGTTAATCCTGGCACTCTAGTTTTTCTCGTTAGACATGATTTTACTCGTGTTTTTATTTTCTATATTAAAAGCACGATGTTAGATAGTCATTGACATAAATTTAAAAATAAATAAGATATATGGTAGATAAAGATGAAACTCTAAAATTGATTACCGATTGTAAAAAAAATAAAATAAGGTGCATTTTTTTTTTTCCAATATTCCAAAAACCCTGAAAGAATGCCAAAAGGCATCACCTAAAGTAATTAGATTTCAATGTCGCTCAAATTTGATTCAAACTTTATTACATTATCCTATATTAAAAGCATTGTGTCGAATAGAGTCATTGACATAAATTTAAAAATAAACGATAATCTTATATTTTTAAAGTCTTCTTCATATATTACTGTATATGTATGTATTTGCTATAATGATATTTCTTCAATTGTTTGTTTTGGCTTTAATTGAAGAAGATGTTTTATGAATATTTGAGTTTTGGCTAAACGTAAAATCTAAAAAAATATAAAATGTGCAAAAGCATTTAATGAAGAAAATATTAGTGAATTAATTTAGAGTAAGATTTATTTGGTTTTTCTTATCTATTTAATTAAATTTATATATGGTTAAAGATATAATTTACAATTTTTTTTAAAAGTGTATATATAAATATAAAAGAATGGTGAATGAAAATAGTTATTTCCTATAATAATTCAGTAATTTATAAGTGCAAATTACCCAATTCCCTACTTTTCAAGATCCATTTTTCAAAATCAGATTTCAAATTTTAATTCTCAAAAATCAGATACTTTTAATTAGATACAGATTGTAATTATATTATATATAATTACAAATTATATTTTAATTTCATTACATATCAAACCCTAAATTCACTTCTCTCCCCCCTCCGTCTCTCCCTCTTCTCTCTGACCGGCGACCTCCACCAGTGGCGCACAGATCG
>CAIGRT010189850.1:0-20976 GCA_903798405.1 Fraxinus platypoda | reverse complement strand
CAGGGACAAAAGCCCTTTGGGTTCTGGGTGATAAAAAAGGAAAGATTATTATTTAGAAATATCCCTTTTTTCACTTGATGCCAATCCTTAACAAAGGGAAATTGGTACCATGAAGGTAGAATAAAGTTAGGATCTTTATTGGAGTCAAACAGGAATCAGCTGACTTCAAGATCTAATTTTGTAGACAAGAATCAGATGGCAGCAAGTTATTGTAAAAGTTAAATGAATTGTACCTCACATGCTTGCCCACCGGAATTATGGAAATTATATTCTAATTATTCACGGATCAAGAAAAGAAATGCTAAAACTTCACTTAATGTTACTCAGAAAAGGTTCATTTGTATCTTTAAAATTCAAGGAGCACATACCCTCACTATGCTTAAAGACACTGGAACTGGAATATACAAAAGATCAATTCACATTCAAAAGGTACTTCTCCAGTCTAAGTCTCAAGTTTCGTGCCACCAAAGATGGCCTTAGTATTTCTAATAAATCATCATCAACGCTTTTGTTGTTTCGTCTACCAATAAGGCTACCTAACACATACAATAAAGCAAACTACAGTGTGTAGCATTCAATCTCAACTAAAATATAAAATTTTCTGAATTATCATTTATATTTTTTAAACACAAGTTTTTCGAGCAATCCGTATAAAATCTACTGCTGTCTGGTCACTTCGTTTTCACAACACTGTGATCAAGTAAAAGAAGATAGAGAAAATAAAGACTGATCAAGCAGAGAAACAGAGTTTCTCCATACTAAACACCCTCGATGTTTACCAATTGCCTATCAAGAAAATTTGTAACTTTACATTCTTTGATCAGATGCATATCCATGTTCGGATGAGCTTAAAGATAAGTAAAAATAACATTCTCTGTTCCTAATATTTTTAGATAAGTTACTCTTTTTTTCTTAAATTTCCCTAAAACTAACTTATTTCTATTAGAAAGGATATTGGGTCTAANAACAAAATCGACTTATTAGGGGAGGATTGCCCTCACCTTATTAAATGAATCATGTAAATATCATCAGCCAATGTGAGACTCTAATACGCCACCTCACGCACAGCGTGGAACATGCCAAACAACTGTGAACAAATCGATATTTGGTGCACCCAACATTGCAAAACTGAGTCTGCTCTGATACCATATTAGAAAGGATATTAGATCTAACTCAACCTAAAAAAATCGACTTGTCAGGGGAGGATTGGTCTCACCTTATTAAGTGCATCGTGTAAATATGGTGCCAACGTGAGACTCTAATAATTTCCAAGTTGGATCATTAAAAAAAATATATTTTATAAATAAGATTGAAAGAAAGGTATTACCTCCAGGCCTTGGGTGCCCAATTTCAGTCTTGGCACCAGCATCTGAGGCTTCTGCTCCATTCTGCCCTATACAGGAAAAATCCACCTGAAGAATTCAAAGAAGATGAGATTTTAAGTGAGTTATTGGCAAATTATGCATTTAACTTCAAAAAACTAGGGTTTATAAATTATTGTATCAATAAATTATTTAAGCGATGCTTTCCATTTTGTAATCTCATGGAGACCTCAGCAAATTAACATGGGCTTTCACCTACTCTGAATGAATTTTTTCTGAAATATCATTTTAAAGAAATGACGTGAAAAAGACAATTAAAAAGTGTCCAATTGCCTGCTCAATTTGTTCTAAAATAATTTACTTGAGATTGTATTGGATCCTGATTCTTTTTAATTTTTCCTTCAGTCTTTTTCAATAATTGGACGTTTAACCTGTAATTTTTTAAAGGCTTATTAGCACGAGACATTCATACGTTTCAAATTTTTGCATTGTGAGTCTCACGTTCATTGCGAAAATAATTATTTTTATCTATTTCTTCAATTAAAAATTGTGAAATGACGAAAACGTCCTTCTATTTAAATAAAACAAAAAGAAAAGAAAAGAAAAGAACAAATTAGAATCATAGTTCCAAAATTTTAAAAGATTACAAATGAGTCCTCAATGTATAATTAAAAATCCAACATACACCAAAAACTCAGGTCAACCGTCGCCTTTGAACTTTAAAAACTCCGACCAACCACCACCCAATCCATCGGAACTCCATACCAATGGACAACCCTTACTCCCCTCTACACATACCACCAAATCACCAGCCCTAACGTTACAAGATTTGGCCGAAATCCATTGTACAAATCTTCCTCGCACGCGCTTACTATCCCTGTTCGATCTGTCTTATGGAGGCTGGATTGTTGAAGACCTACAGGTGGAATTGATGTGTTGTGATCAGATGGTGCCGAATGGGTGGTCCGCAATCATGGGTCCCTCCACTGGCGTCGAAAATCGCGACTAAAAGTTGCTTTTTCGCTTGATTCGAAAAATGGGACTATAAATTTTGATCGTGTGGATTTATTAATGTTACAAGACCATGATTTAGTGCGCCCTGACAAGTATAGTCGAACAATATGAAGGAAAGGGCATGGGTCTCGCCGGAGATGGTGATATAGTCGATTTTTGTGTTGATAAGTTGCTGATTTTGGCCATCGATTCCGATCAAATCTGGTAACGTTAAGGTTGGTAGTTGGGTGGTATGTGTAGAGGGGAGTGAGGGCAGTCCAATGGTATGAAGTTTCGGTGATTTGGGTGGTGGTTGGCTTGGCCGGAGAAGGTGATGTAGTCGATTTTTGTGTTGACAAGTTGTTGATTTTGGTCATCGATTTCGGTCAAATTTGGTGACGTTAGGGCTGGTAGTTGGGTGATATGTGTAGAGGGGAGTGAAGGTTGTCCAATGGTATGAAGTTCCGGTGATTTGGATGGTGGTTGGCTTGGCCAGAGAAGGTGATGTAGTCGGTTTTTGTGTTGATAAGTTGCTGATTTTAGCCTTTGATTCCGATCAAATCTGGTGACGTTAGAGCTAGTAGTTGGGTGGTATGTGTAGAGGGGAGTAAGGGATGTCTAATGGTATGGAGTTCCGGTGGTTTGGGTGGTGGTTGGTTGAAGTTTTTAAGGTTCAAATGTGGTGGTTGGCTTGAGTTTTTGGCATATGTCGAATTTTTAATTATACATTGGGGACTTATTTGTAATCTTTTAAATATTTGGAACTATGATTCTAATTTGTTCTTTATTTTTTTTTTCTTTTTGTTTTATTTAAAAGGGAAAACGTTTTCGTCATTTCACAACTTTTAATTGAAAAAATAGATGAAAAGAATGATTTCCGCAATGAAACGTTGGGGTAAAAATGCAAAAAATTGAAATGTAAGGATATTTTGCTCACTAAATGTCAAATATATGGATGTTTTGTGTTAATAAGCATTTTTTAAAAATTCGAAACAATTTTCCTTTTTTTTATTTTTTATTGTTATTTAGTGTTCAAGATTACGAAAGTAGAATAATAATGATAATCGGAAATAATCAAACTTCTGGTAAAATCTGCTCTTTGTAGAAGTATTTTACAACGAAAAATGGAGTCTTATTCTTTCAAAAGTAAGTCAAATGGACCATCGGTACACACAAGAATATCAATTTTCTTATTCTTTTTTCGTTTGTAGTTTATAACATTTCATTAGCACTATCGATTCAATTCAATATTTATACAATTTGGAGGTTTCGCTAACGGTGTAGAAAGAAAAGTGACGGTGCTTCAGCTATTAATGAATAACGATTGTACTACGTGTATATAATGATTTAAATTTTACATACACATGATGTGGTGAAATATGATGTGGAAACAATTTCTTTAACAAAATAATAATAAAAATTCTCATTCTCACTCACTTTTTTTTTTTTTTTTTTTTTTTTTTTTTTTTTNNTTTTTTTTTTTTTTTTTTGTGATACTCAGGTATCCCAACTTAGCCAAACTAAATTCTGGATCACCAACCACCGGTCCTTCAGTAACTGACGGAGGTAAACAGCGGGTTATGTCCAAGTTGACCAGGGTTGGAGCACCTTTTATACTGCTGACCTCGAGAGAGTCATTCACTTTTTGATATCACATATGTATGTAAACCACTATTCAACTGTTTACGTACACTTACATTATTCAATGGACCAATATTGAGCTTTTTTATTTGGATATTTGACGATGTAATGCCACATCATCAATATATTGCGTTGTTCCAACCAATAATTATGCTCCACGAGGAAATAACACTTCATGAATTTAAAAGAATTAACGATTTCCTTTTTCTTTAATTTTCATTACGATACAATCGCCATCGAAAAATGGAGAGTAGGAGGGGCGGATTCCGGTGTAGCAGCAAGGCGGTGTACGCCTTGACGGGCTTGTTGCTGTTGAGCTTGGTAAGCCGTCTATCGGCTCTATCGGTAACGGTGAACGAAGAAGAATGTGTATACGAATACGTATTGTACGAAGGTGACACCGTTTCGGGAAATTTCGTCGTTGTTGACCACGATATTTTCTGGAGTTCAGATCACCCCGGCATTGATCTTACTGTAATAAGACCCATTCTCTCTATATACGTTGCAAGTTAGCTTGATCTGTCTGAAAGTGAGTTAAATTGGTGTGGATGGGATCTGGGTGTTGGTATTTTTGGAGAAAAATCTAAACTTTTATTTAATATTTTTCATGTGATTTTAGTTGATTTTTTAAAGGGGGTTTTTCATTTGTAAAATTTGTGTTTTATAAATGCTATTGAATTAACCATATCAATATTTGACCATTTCATAAAAGTATTGGTTTTTTCTTTTTCTGAATTAAGACTTCAGACATTGAATCATATCTCTGTATGTATTAACTGATATTTATGATTGATTGAATGCTTTGCCTATTTTCCGTTATCCTAAAAGGATTTTCGGGTCATGGGAAAAGAAAAGGGAAATGAAGGAAATTGCATTGTTCAGATTTTAACTTCGACTTGAATAAATTCAAGATTTATTTCATGAATGTGATAATATTTTCAGAAGTATGGCAAAACTGTGAAGTATTTGAAATCATAGCCTCCATATTTCATGGTTGTTTTTGTAGTATAGGAAGACAATTCATATGAAATTTGCTGCTGCGTCACATTGAATTTAAAGGGCATGGTTACTCTAAAGAAGCTCCTTATGACTCTAAAGAACCTTAATTAGATCCATGAAAAACGGGAGTTGCCAGGGGAAGACTTTCTTACCAATCTAATTCAAGATCATGATATACGCAAATGCACTTACAGTATGGTGCCTTATTTCCTTCATTTAGATATTAAAGATTGCACTAGAATATCTCTTGTCCTTAAAGTTGTGTGGGCAAAATTTTATGTTCAATCAACTAGTAAAGTTCGTGTCTCTTTAGTTCTTTTTAGCCACCACGGATTATCTTTTGCTCACTTAAGGAAGATTTTACTATGAATGTTCATTTAAGAAAAGGAAGCATAAAATTATTAGGAAAAAAACCTCTGAATTTCGGATGTAAAAAAGTGACAAGATTGCTTGACCGTTTCAATTTATTAGATATGTGTCATATGACATTAACTGAGAAGTGAGCCAGTGATTGGCTTTTGGAACCTCACTTGTTGAAGATCATTGATTTTGTTGAGCTTACTTCTAATGATGAGTACTCTTGCTCTGTTTAGTGATGATTTAACTGAGATGATTGCTAATGTTATACTGGATGGTTGCTCACATGCGTTTTATAGCTTAATGTTATATATGTATCTTACATTAATTGAATTTAATTTTTTAATAGTTCTTATTGCTTCTTGATGCAGGTGACATCTCCCGGAGGTAATACGGTCCATACTTTGAAAGGAACATCAGGGGACAAATTTGAGTTTAAGGCCCCAAGAAGTGGAATGTACAAATTCTGTTTCCGTAATCCTTATTCTACACCAGAAACAGTCTCTTTCTACATTCACGTTGGTCACATTCCCAGTGAACATGACCTCGCCAAGGATGGTTTGTTTGATTTCTTGTATATATATGTTTTTTTCAACTAATTATATTGATTAATAGATCTACCTTTGACTTCCAAACTGTTTTCCTTATCTTTTCCACTTTAAATTTAGTTTAGTTTATATTTTGGTGGTGTCTTTTTACAGAACATTTGGACCCCATCAACGTCAAAATTGCTGAATTGAGGGAGGCATTGGAGTCTGTTACAGCTGAGCAGAAGTACTTGAAAGCACGTGATGGTCGTCATCGTCACAGTAAGGCCTCCTTTCATTTTAAGTAAAGTGTTGCCTGTGTTGATATGATGCAATATGCAATCTTCCATCATAATATTTGGTTGATTTCTGTCTTTGACTATGTAGTGTGTGCTTATGTCTGATATTCTGTCTCATGCTTTATGGTTGTAGAAGTTTGGAAGTTCTTAAGGCTTGATATTTGATGTTTGTCTAAGATACTATAGTTGAATATCAAATGCACCCAGCCTCAAGCTTGAAATATTTGATTAATGGAAATATTGAAAAGGATACTGACTACTATATACATTAAAATACGCCATGCTGGAAGGTGTATTTTTAACGATGACATTCTTGGGTAGGAGGAGTTATTTAGAGATGGGAAAACATACAAATGCAGTTTGAGCATTTAATAACATTACGCCTATTGTGAATCAATTGATTAGATCAACAATATTCTTTCAGGTTAAGATGATGCCATATGTGTAAATAGCAGTTTTTCACAGTCACTTGCTGGATTACTAGTTGCCAAATATTACCAATTATGTCCAAAGCAGTGTTTGCCCAAATCACTGCAGATAATGAGGTGCTTGTTTTATCCTTAAAGAATCCTGATTGATACAGGTGTTGTGTTTTGATTATTTTAATTGCGTAAAGGGTTTATTTAGGGATCCAATTCTCACTATCTCCCCATTTACCTATTTGAGGATATAATTATATCATGATATAGTAGAAGAAAATGGAAATCAAACCGTTCATTCATAGGATTTTCGTTCAGTGCTATGTTTTTACCTCACCCTACCCATCTGATGTGTAAATAATCTAATTATAGATGGACGATTCTTTTTGAGGAGATTGTGTCTCAAGAGTGACGGACAGCTCTTATCTTCCTCCATTTCCCAACGTTCACCCCCACCCTGAAGTGAAAATAAGTACTTTACGACAATTACATTGGAACATTTACTAACATGAACGAGACATACGACCTCTTCTATGCTTAGCTTCTATATGTTTTTGATGGTTATTAGCTAATATTCTGTATTGATCACACGATGGCCTCATGTGTGTTCTTGCTACAGCAAATGAGAGCACTCGGAGGCGAGTTATATTTTACACAGTTGCAGAATACATTTTGCTAGCTCTTGCAAGTGCACTCCAAGTTGTGTATATTCGTCGCTTGTTCAGCAAGTCAGTTGCATACAACCGTGTTTAATGAATCTCATGAAGCTGGCTGTCTGTCTGTTCTCCCCAAACCTGAGTCGCAGACGTGGAGAAAATCACATGCTTGTATAATAAAAAGATCTTGGATTGATAGTTGTTTTTCTTGGAATCAGAACGCAATGGATTTTGTTTTCCTTCAGATGAATGTGAAATATTTATTTTAGTGGTAGGTAAGTTATTAATAAATGTTGCGGGAGTAAAATGAAATATTCATTTTTGTTTTTCAAGAGATACGGTTCTGAAGTTTGAAGCCTTCATTACTGTTTCTTATCTCGTTAACTGGTTATCCATGCCGGTTTTCAACTCTCCATGTGAAATGGTTGAATAATGTTATTTGCACTCATTCATTATCGTAGTCGCCTTACATGTCATACATGTGCCGGTTAATTATCACATTAATGCATCAAATCGTTAATAGCCACATGTATGTCACATAGTGTAACTACGGTAATGAACGATTACAAATAGCATTACTCGAAATGCTTGTCAAACTCGTCAGGATTGAACCTTGCTTCACGCTTTTGATGCACTTAATCATCGCTGGATTTTCAACTGCATGATGTAAAAATGTCTTCCTACAAATAAATACTTTTATCAGGAAGTTTAGATGGAACAACTATTCGACGTCCATGACAATACTCATCAAACTCGCGTTTGTCGTAAGGCTATTTAACGAGTCAAAACATGACCCTCAGTGCATGGTTTCGAAGATTTAATGGTTCTCTTAGTCACCCCTAGATTTAGTTGACATCTGTATAGACAAAAAAAAGAGCTCGTACAAAAGGAACGGAGTATTTAGCGAGTCAAAACATGACCCTTAGTGCATGATTTCGAAGATTTAATGGTTCTCTTAGTCACCCCTATATCCAGTTGTCGACATCTGTATAAACAGAAAAAGAGCTTGTAAAAAGGAACGGAATGCCAATGGAATATGTTCTAAAAAGTGAAAACAACGGGAAGAAAAATATAAGAATATATCATATACAGAGAGAAATTATTACAAGTTTTGAGTAGGAAAGAAGATTATTCCCCAGGTGATACATAGCAAATAATCTTGAAAAAGTTTAGGCAAATCTTATAAATCATATTCTAAAGAATAATCATATATTGTTATTCTGTACTCTATAGTACCTATTATTTTGGTTAGTGCCAAAGCATAATTCTTGAATTAATGCTTCTACAAGCCTATGAGAGCACATATAACTGAAGAAGGATACAAAAATAAGTTCCAAATTTAGGGTATAATATTAAATTAATTTAGAAAATCTCCTTCCAGTATTGCGTCGAAAGTGACAAGGAGTATGATTAAGGCGATTGAAGTGTAATTTCTTTAACTCTTCTAATGTTTGGCTTTCTTCGCCCCTAACATCAGATGTCCATTTTCTACCCCGTCTCTCGATAAGGAATTTTTAATTTTTATACATTTAGCCAGGTCGAGTGCTCCTCCTAAGTTTGTGTTATTTTTATATACTTTTACAGTAAAATATACAATATAGTGATTAAAAAAAAAAAAAGTATCTCTCAAAAGCAAGATTCACCATCAAAAGTGATACTCCTCATTGTTAGCATCAGATCATTTTTGTACTACCAGCAAGGCATTTATCCAGCTGGCTCCAATCAGAAGCATTGATTATAATTAAAATACTCACCAATGTCAACTATGGAAAGAAATGCAATTGGAATTGAACAAACAAAGGATATAATAAGAAATAAATAAATCAGCGATTGTTCTTTACCAGTTTAAACTTTGATGAGATGACTAATATATATTTACACAAAAGACTCGGTATTGATTTTGTCTTCATCTATTTATGGAAATTTGTGCACGTTTTGGACGTATGATCGAAAACTAAATTGGTCAGCACGTGAGAAGACATGTTGAAAACAAAATACACGTAGTATCTCTCTAAAAATTTAAACTTTTAGATGAAATGATTAAAATATATATATATATATATACATACATATTGTAGATGCCTTCTCAAATATATAACAGACACACCCCTAAAGAATACAGAATGAAACTCACGGAGATATGCAAATAGGGAGAGGACTATGCATCTGGCCATGAAATGGCCCTCCAAACCCTAAAGTTATCAAATGCTCTTAAAATACATAAAAACTCTAACTAGTGGCATGAAAATATTCAATTTGTATTGCTATAGGGACTACCTTACATCTTCTGATTTTGTAAAGATTTTCCTTCACCAATTCTCTATCTTTTATCACCATATTCCCCTTTAATCCCTCCTACTTAGGAGTTAGGACCTCTATTTATTGTCATATGCCCTCTCTTCTCTAAGCACACCTTTTGCAGACGGAGGAGAGAAATTTGGTAGTCTCCTGGAACTGATAGCTCGTTCTATCACCGTGCACTAGTATCGGCTGAAGCTGCCAGCATGATCTAAACCCTTCTCACTTCTTTGAGGAGAGATCAGATCATGTGGTAGCTTCATCCGATGGCAGTATCACGAAAAAAAACCTAGTTTTACATGAACCCCGAATAACATCTTTGTCGCTTATAAATGACTCAACGATGGAAATCTAGAGGAAAGGGTACGTTACTCCATTCTTGTTCAATTTATATACATTTGGATTCACCTATTTTTAAATGACTCGATATGGTTATATTATTTGCTATGTATTGGTAGCTTATAACATTTTTTGTGTTCACAGATTTGCATTTTATTCTTTTTGTGTGAGTGAAAAATATTGTTGGTGGATTAATCTTAATTGTGAGAGTCCTTATTTCCAGGTTCCCTAGATTTGTTTGTGGAGGGCAATGTTATGGGCGGATCGTGGACTAGGGGTATCGAGTTGAACAAGCAAGCAAGGTACTTAGTAGTCACGGAGCCCCCGCCCCCATGATGTAGGTAGAATTGAGTGGTGTGGTGTATAATTTTCGAGCCATAAGCCTTTTGTTCTTCCTTGCATTTCTCGTTTCATCAACTTTTCGAGTTGCACATTTCAACTATGGATTCATCTGCAAAGAATCAGAGTATTATGACAATTTAGCAGCCAAATTTGTCTGCTATATAAATATGTGAAGATGCTAATATAACTAAGCATCTTCATCTGATAATATATTTAAAAGGTGAATCTTTTTGGCCTCATTGGAGAAATGATTGTAGGGTACCTCACACTGACATGGATTAGTCTTTGTTTATGAATAGTTTTTTTCTACTTTGGACCTATTTTTCTGTCACGTAGCTTCATTTTTTAGCAAGATTCTGCATACCTTTCGGCCTTCACCCCAACCACATAATATAAATGAAGATGTCAAAATGATACTCTTTTAACTATTCTCGGACCGTTATTTGTCGAATAGATTAGCATATATTGTATTTTTTCTTTAGAATAGAGTAGTCGATTTCAACTAAGAGTCTAGGGGTACGCAAGTAGATATGTGAATGCTTGTTGGTTGAAGTTCATTTGAGACCCTCTTACAAAGCTTTCAAGTGAATGAATATATCAGTGTAACTGTGTAAGTGAATTATTTCTATATGACGTTTGTCAAATTAACCCTTTGACTTGAGAGATCATTACGGCATCTTAAGTGTTTATCACTATCAAAAGGATAGTAAAAGATTATGACGTGACATTCTTGGACTAAACCATCGATTCTGGAATAACTTGATAAATGTATTTTACACGCTACTTTGGACTCATAAATTTACATAGTATTGAACATTTGAGGTGATTTCTACTCCTGTATATTTTGTTTTATTTAGGTAAAAAAACTCGGTTTGGAGTTGAATTAGGAATGTCAAATGGGCCAGATTGAGAAGCTTGGCTCGCCTACCATCTGTCTAGGATAGGCTCACCACGCAAGCCAGCTCGCTACAAGGAAGTTGACCTCAGTTCGTCATATGAGCTCACAACATCTTGATTTAAAATTTCTCAACTCAAGATTATAAAAAAAGAATAATATTATTCATCGACACATGATCACCACACAATGTGATGGTCCGGCTACTCTCACATTATTCAATTAATAAAAATAAATTCTAATTTTATTGGACAATGTGAGAGTGACCTATTATGTATTGGGTGGTGATCTTCAACGGACTTGCCTCTTAATAACAAGCTTTGAAATAATATTAGACTAATGCTAGCTACTCTTTACACCACTTTATCTAAGTTCAAAAGTCAAAAACAAAGTATCATCTAATCATACACATACAAACATGGTTCTGCATGTATATGAAAGCCTTGTTCTGAACCCTACTTGCGATTTCTAATACTCTTAACAATAAAACATTACTCTTTTTACATTTTCTTTGAGGGCTGGCAAAGGCCGCACCCCCGACTCTCCAGCTGTTCGAGTAGTCTTCCCATCTTGATCAGTACCACAGCCATTGTCCTGAGCATCGGGGTCCATGTAGAATCTGGCTCGAAATGCAGCTAAATGTGCATAATATGCAGGAGGAACTGCAAAAAACAATAGATCATGGGTCCGTTCAATGAAAACTCATATGACTGACCTTGTCTTTCACACTTTTCTTATATACTAAACTAGAAAATGATCAATCATAATTTATGGACCAATATCATCCATGACAATGCAGGGAAAGCTATGGTCCAGTCAATTCAGAGAGGCAACGTACCCACAGAGACAGACCGGGTGCATCTTGCATATGTATAGCAGAGATTGTTCGTTAGTGACTGAATTCCATCGGCAGTAAAATTGTTCTCATCCCAAAGAACATGGTAATGCGCTGGACGACTAGTTCCCTGCATATAAAGGAATAGGGAAATTAATATTAGAAATCTTAAAAATCTTACAACTGATTAAAACAATTCAGGATGAAATTAGAAACAGCACATACTCAATCTTTGAATTAGTTTAACTGACTCCAGTATTTTCTCAAACCTACTTCCAGTAATGAAATTATCAGAAGAGTTTGGAAACTATAACATGAAAAGGAGTATACAACCATGCAAAAGTTTCTCCCAAGCCACACGTGCAACTGTGTAAAGAAGACAATTAACTGAATGATACTCTAAGCTGAGAGGAGGTAGGCATCAGTTGATTTGTCAAAAGAATAGTATTGTTCTTGGCATCTAATTATATAAGAGTAGCTTGAAGGCGAAACTTTTCACCGTAGCCTCGGTTCATTGTTTTAATATAAACGATAAGACACTTGTATCCAGTGGTCGAGTTTTGTATGACAGTTACAAGGGAAATCATATCTAACTTTTTTTCTGAGGCTCAATCCTAGAAGGAAAGAGACTCAAATACTGATTTTTTTGTGTAGATATCTATTTTGATTGTCATCAAATTATGCCTATGAACTTGGTACATGACTTTGGAGGGAAGCAATAGATGGGAGAAGTGTGCCTGGAGGAACATAGCCTGTGCTGATGAAGGACAAGAGGCGGAGGTCTCAGATATTAGATGGGTTTTGATGGAAAGAAAAAAAAAGTTACAGATCAGTGAGAATCAGTGGAGGGGGCTTTAAAGAATGAGAGGTGGGATAAAGATTAATGAGGTACAAGTTCTTGCTATGTATGCATTAAGAGCCAAATAAGAATACAAGTTCGTAATCGTCTTCTTTCCAGGTAAGTTGTTTATCAAACACATTTGCATGGCAGAAAGGTCTTATATATTGTTTTAATTATAATATATGGTATTTGATAACTCGTGCATTAGGAACCAAATAAAGAAAAATAAATCAAATCTTCTTCTGTGTTGGAAACGACGCTTTGTCACCTTCCAGTTATAAATGCAAGAGAATTTATTATTGGTATTCCATATTAATATATACCTCACAAAAGATAACAGAGTTTTTACCTGAATTCCAGCATGGCTGCAGAGATAAAAGTCAAATTCCGTTGGATGACAGATTTTAGAATCAACCACCGTGCCTTTAAAACAAGATATGTCATTAAACATGGAAACCTAACACAAGCTAAAATTCCTAGTATTTAGAATTCAACAAAGATATGTTTTGCATTAATTACTAGTTACCAGGTAATATGTTTCCGCTCTTGTCAGTGCTGCTCTTGTCCCTATGATTGTTTGCAAACAGTCTTGTGTGATGTCGTTTTTGTACCACAATAAAAGTCACTGGTGGTTGGTAGTTTGGTTCTAAAGAGGCACATGCCTGCATAAGGTTTAAGGCAAGTTACACAAAATAAACAGGCTTGATTCAGGCATGTTTTATACAATGAGAAACTTACAGAGGAGAAAATAAGACAGACAAATTATCACTAACCTTGCGGATTGCATCCAACTCAAACAAAAGGATTTGATAAAATTGCCCTTCACTCACACCGTCCCTGCTCAGTTAAAAATACACAGGCTTTAAACTTGCTCATGCATGCATCCAGTTAAAAACGTGCGAGAGAAAATATATAGCAATGTTCACATATACTTATTGAAAGGAAAGATGACTTGGAATCAGGGGCCAAATATGTGTAATCATTTTGATCCTGGATTTGGACTTGAATAGCTGAGATTAATTTATAACGGAATCTTATAACAAAGGTAAGCGTTTGTTTCATTTGGATGCATGTTCGTGATTAATATTGCTTTCAACCAATATAGTCATTAAGAGAGTTGTATTCACCTGTAAAATATTATCCTCTGTGGCTTTTGCCCAGTTGCCTTTCTGAAAGAAACCAAAAGATCCCTGCAGAAAGAGAAAAAAAGTTATACAAACTATAAATACAGAAGTAATACCACAATTCCCCATTAAAGGTAAAACACAACAAATAAAATAAATGAAAGAGAAGAAAATTATGAAGTGAATTTAAGCTAGCAAAATGTGAGGCTTAGCAAATTTTCTTACCGGATCATGCCACCACTAACTGTTCCACGGATAGGGTCATGCCATGCCTTGTATAAATCTTGTATGAGTTCTTGTCTATGAGCTTGAGCACAAACCAGTCCTGCATATTTAGTGACCTCTGGCCAATCTTGAGAAGCTACAACCTGATGTTTAGAACAAAAAACTTTATTCAGTCTGACATGATATGGTCTTAAAAAGATGATCCAATAAGAAAACTTCAGTGGAGGAACTTTACAGCAGCTACTGATGGGCTGGAGTCCTCCCCATTCTCCGGGTGAGTCACATCTGCCCCGAATATGATAGTGGGTATATCACTAACCAATGGTATTCTACAGCTTATGGCATCCAAGAGAACAGTGTTTCTGCCACCCATCTGCTCAACGCATATTAATTCAGAAGTGAAAATCTAATACTTAGATGTAAAGCAAGTAGGTTTTAGAATGACTAAACTGTTATCCATGATTCAAATGAGATAACATGTTAGTGAACCGCAAAAAATTTCTGTAAAATCAAAAGGCATGCCATGAATGATCTAACAATCAATTTGTACCTTGACATTTATCTTCAAGGACACATTAGACAAATATTGCTTGCTAATCTTGAAGACGTATTTTGTAAGACAGCATTGTGATATCAAGCCTAGATCAGTTTCACATATTCGCTTCAGATCACCTATCACCAAAGAATCGGATATAAGTGAATGTTAATTCACAAAAAATGATGGTTTTTGTATCTAAACCTGAAAACCAATTTCATATTTGTGCAGCATACCATACAAGGACCCGTTATTGTCAGGCAAAATGGCTAACACAAGATCCAATTCTTTTCCTTTTAGTTTGTTCATACATGCATGATAAACCTGCTTCAAAGCTTTCTCTACTTGCTCAGGCCTTGCTGGGTAGATTGGAATGACAGGTTCCGGATTGAATTCCTTAAAGATGTTAGGAAATTAGATAATGGTATACAATACACAAACATGTGCACACAAAAGAAAGAATAAAATGTAGAGAAAAGAAGGAAATTCTACCATGCCAGATACTTGACACATCTGAACCAGCTCACTGCAAAATCCACGAGCGACACTCTCTTGGACACTGCGTGAAAAGTTGATACATGCCCAACGGCTAACAGTCATCCCATTGATCATTTTCTGTGCACGTGAAAATCACAATTGAGATTCAAAAGCTAGTTGAGGAATAGGTATTATTATTTTCATATCCCAGAGGAAAAAAAGGAAAAGAATTGTAACTTTGACATGTAAAAGGAAAGCAACCTTGTTCATCATATTCCACTGCCCAACTTGAGGCAAACAAACTTTTTCTTTCCCTGTCTCATGATACTTCAACTGCATACATGCAATGCAGGTTAAGGAATACGGATGAACAATATTTCAAGTAACAAATAATTTTTTTGTGAAGGATTACCCAAGGAGCTGGCAGAACTCTTGCCTCCACGGAAGCTAGGTTTTCACTGATTTTGATTCCAAACTCCTTTGCATATGAATCTTGCTCATAGGCATTGTGTTGAACAGTCTGCATTCAAGTTAAATAAAAATTAAAGATGACTACTTCGAGGATACAAATTTCAAATATCGTAAAGGCCTCCTTATGAAAAATTATGCATATAATTTAGACGTTCAATTACTTGACTAAACAGAAGAACTGATGCTCGTAAGACATTGATAGTCTTAGATGAACAAAGGAACTGATATGCAATTTAAGCTTCATACCCAACTTACACAAATATGTGTAACAACATTTAGCATCGAAGGACAGAAAAAATATGGTGTGCCATGTTTCATTGATTGTGATTAGTACGAGAGAATGAACTAGTAATTTTCATTCTTCAGCTGTTTTACTGAAGATGGTGGGATGGATTAGAGATACTAATATCCTTTTTCATGCTGAAGTTCTTAGCAACAGAATATTTCATAATGCAAAATTTTTTATATATAGCCAAATTTTCAAAAAATGAATTTTACTAGTCCATACGATACTAAATGAAATTGAAATTAGATATGATTATCATCAGATACCTGCAGAATATCGTTTTCTCGATCTCGGGGCCGCTGGCATGTAAACTTAAGAAGAGAAGTAATTTGTTTTTCGCTCAACCTTTTTGTATACCTTTGCCCCTCAACAATTTTGCAGGCCTAAGGAATGAATTGCATTAAGACAATAAATAGGAGATCGAAATAGAAGAAAAACACTCTTAAATCCCTTTCATATACTATTCCTTACCTCCATTGGTAAATAGTTAGCCTTCTTCAGGTTTCCAACTTGAAGGCAAGGCAGATGACTATACTGAATTGTAAAGCCATACATTTCTTGAAAATATTCAACCACTGACTTCATATTTGAGTGTTCGTCAACAGGAAACCTGGACATAGGACCACTAGGTTATTCACTCAGTCAACCATCTGTTTAGAAAAATGAGCAACACAGAGCAACTTAAGAATGATTTCAAGTTGAAGGAAGAAACAAGGAAAATAGGACATCCAAAGACTGGTGTCTATCGACGCTAACAAATATTGCTCTTGAGAAAAACAAAATAGCATACCAATGTATGGTAAGCCGAGATCGATTAAAAAGGCTATTATTTTAAATGCATTACGACTCCCAAATAGCACTTACTATTCAACTTTTTTAGCGAGTGTAGTAGGATTAGTTTCCCTGGAATATATGATAAAGTATATCGATCAATATCATTAACGGAACCCATTATGCAACGAACAATAATCTTACACTAGTTCTCGAGTGGGTTGAGTGGTAATGCCTGAAACTCGATATTTTCTTCGTACATTTTCTCTGTGAGTCACTTCAACTTTCACTCCTCTAAGGGCCTTTTTAACCTGAAATGAATTTCAGGGAGAATTTAACATTGAAAAGATGAACATGAAATCATTCTAGCGTATCTCACATCAAATGACGACAAGTACCTTAATGCGGTCAGCATCAGACAACATCCTTGATAACACATCTTTCCCTAGCAGCTGGGCAACAAATTCTATAACCGGCAGGGCCTCAATAAATGCAGCTGAAGTCATATCTATAATGCATTAAACAAAGAATGTAATGTAAGGGTTCATGATGAAGTTGATGAATTTTCAACTGGAAATCAAATTTGATGCTCAATTACCAATATTAAGTGACAGGCCCATCTGAGTAGGCCTTATGCTCTGGTAGAATCCACACCATGCCTCTAAGCCATTACCAAGCGAATGTGGTCTCCGGATGTCAGGAGAAAAGAACGATCTTCCAACAGGGCAGTACCTTTTACACGAGAACATGAAACACACAAGTCAGTAATTAGGAAAAGTCATAAATTGCTATTATTAGTTTACAGACACTTCAAGCACTGTTTAATACCTTTTCATTGAGAGCTCTCTCAACACAATGTCGAGAATTTGGAGCGCGTCCTGTGGACCATCCGCACGCTTACCAGAAAGAAATTGCCCCAGATGATGTAAGTTTGCGCGTGCGACAAACTTGATAACAACTTTGTATTCCGTCACTCTCCTGCCACATGTACAAAGTATGCTCAGTCAGCTTTCACAAATGTATAAACAAACTGAAGCAAATCAACAAATTAGAGTATGTTCTCTTTACTATTTTCAAACCGTTTTCTGTTTTCGATTTTCCAAAACAGTGAAAATGTGTTCTCTTTCCTATTTTCGAAAACGCGTTTTTGAAAACAAGTTAAAAATTTACAAAGAAAACCCAAAACGACAAATTTGTCATTTTGGGTGTTTTCAGTTATAATCAAGCCAAAATTTTCAAAACGTGTTTTGGGTGTTCTCAAAACAATTTTTCAAAATGCCAAAAAAAACATATTTTCAACAATATCAAAATGGACACTCAAAATACAAAACCCAAAATGAATTTTAGATTTCTTTTTAGACAGCATTTTCCAGCAAGTATTGCAGTGGTATTAATTTCAGTATCAAGAAAGCGGATATTCGTAAAAAGCAGATTTGGCTGTAATAGTTAATAAGAATTCTTACTTGGGACCGTTGATTCCATCCTCGTCATCTATAAGTTTAATGGTGAATTCCTTTCTGGCAAATGGAAGCTCACCAGCAGTGTAAAGACTCCTTCTACCATCGTAAGCTGGTAATCTCATCCCTAACTCAGATTCTTTGTACAGTTTCACCAGTTCTGCAATAATTGCTCTGTTTACAGTTCTTGATACCACTTCAGGGATTATAGTAACCTGTTAGCAACAGGACACAGATAGTAATACAAACCGTATGGAACAATAAGAACAATATTAATGACCAACTATAAAGACTAATCAATGCTGCAGAAGCAAAACATAAAGTAAAAACAGAAGCCTAAATCAATGACACCTGCAAAGAAACAGCATTTATAAGGGGAAGACTGCACCGTAAATATACTGATTAAGGGCCCCAGAAGTTTGTGTCACACAATTGATCACATTGATTATTTTTCTTCAATATACCCTCTATATATGTTGAATAGGACCTATCAAGAAAAGGAACTTACATCATACTGGATCAAATCCTTGTCCGGTAACTCGGCAAAGAAATGGTTAGCCTTCACTATGCATTTTGTCCCAAGTTGCCCATACCCTGGCCTGGGTGCAAAACTCAAAGACTTGGTTGAAGAAGGAAAAAACACTTCTGCTTCACATAAGCTGCCTCCATTCCCTACCAACCCATTAGTCATAGCAGATACAGTAGCTCGAGTCAGCTCTGCAATAACCGGACTATCTGTCCCAGTGCAAGGCCTTGAACTTGGTCGCATACAGGCATCAGCTTGATCCGATTTCCGGCCAACTCGTCCCCTTCTCCTTCCTCTATTTCTTGATGGAGGAGAGGACTGGTTTTGAGGCTCTTGGCTTGGAGGACCTTTACCATTCTGAGCACTCTTGGTGTTCATGATGTTTTGCAACTGGGGTTTAATCACAAAGTGCTGTTCTGAGCTCTCTTTCATTTGTCTCATAGGCATGATGATGATAGAATTTGCTTCCCTTAAATTATATAAAGCACGAGAAATCTGTTCTTTCCCTTCTAGTCCTTGTTCACTGCTGTTGAAGCATTTACCTTGTACTAAAATTCCAGAAATGGAGAAAACAGCACAAGTCAGCAACATATCCCAAATTGAAAAATGTATACAACTATAGAAAAGTGTAAAATAATGCATCAACAAATTTCACACGCAATAGCAAAAGGATACACATATCCTAAAAACCCAGGAAAAAGAAAAACAGTACAAAATAGTTAAATGCTTTTTAATCAAATTTATCTGACCTAACTTTCTGGGTACCCATAAATTAAGGCTGTTAGTCTCAAAGACATTAAGAAAACTTTTGTGTGGTCAAAATCTCACGCCTTCTTCTGGGCTTCAAATGGATGTAAAAAGCTAATAAATTTACAGTAGGTGACGAACTTTTTACGATTCTGCTGAAGTCCAGAATATGAATTTTGGAAAAGAAGAAACCCAGATTCTTGAAGGAAAAACCCGCATGTGCAAATATAAAATTGCTATATATGTTTTATATATACGAGGGAGAAGTGTAATCAAATATAAGATATACCAAGAAGACAAAACCATTCCTTCTTCTTCTCCTAATCCAAACCAAAATCTTGTTGCAGGAAAATGAATAAATCCAAGATAAAAAGACACATGAAACATATATACATACATGCATATACTTGTGTGTGTTGAAACTGGGCATAAATAAGTGTGAAGAAAGAGAATAAAAACGCCTGGGAAGAAACAAAAGTAGCAATCAAAAAGTATATGCACGATAATTAAAAGAGAATATACATTGAAAAACTCACTCGAAATCAATATCTCAAAAATGAAGAAACAAACTCAGAGAAAATGACACATCAAGAAAATAAAAGGAATGATTCTACAAAGAACCCCAAGATTTTATCTTTGAACTCACCAATAAATAACAAAGATTCAGAGAGTTGAATCTGAGAATCAAAGAACTGGACTTTAATCATGAACGGAAAAGATAGAAAGTGAGGATTAAAAGATGGGTTTTTTTCAACTTTTTTTCGGGAGTTTCAAAATTGCATATAAAATTACAGAAAAAAAAATGAAACACAGTAAGTGTGTGTATGGTGTGTGAATTCAAGCAGAGAAATGATGATGAAGATGAATCTTTTATACAACACGCATGCAAATGCTTCCTTTATCACGTGTAAAAGGCTTATGAATGCCTGCCCTATTAACTTTTTTATACTTACACTGCTCTCACTTTAGTGCTCTCTCTCTGCAACCATGAAAATGCATATACATATACATATGTTTTATGTATAGAGAGGAAAATGGGATAAATATAAATTTATAAATGAGTCTAACAGAGGCACTGAAGAGATTATGAAACACAGAAGAAGAATAATTCGAAGTTGCTGTCCTCACCACTGCGAAGTTTTCAATAAATGCCATTCCTCTCTCTCTAGATTTTTGTATGTATGTAGTTTTCTCACTCTAGACCAGCTGCTACTGTGCAAATTCAATAACCCAAAATCTTTTGTGTACTAAAGCAGTCAAGGTGTAACGGTTGGTTCAATCTCAAGGTAGAAATGGGTCCACATTTGGTGAACTTTTGGGTCCACAACATGTGTCACTTATCTGCATTTTTGGATTTAAGGAATCATTAGCCCTTACTTAGTTGTCCTTGACCAATTAATCGAGTAGTAAATTGATCTGCAACTTTTCAAAATAAGTGAATTGATTCTTAATCTTTTATTAAAGCTTTACTATCAATCTCCAATCATACAAACAGGGGCAGATGCAGAACTTTAACGTTGGGGGCACAATCGAACTTGCAAAGAAGTTGTGAGAAATTTTACAATCGACAATTTACGTCCAAAAAAATCATACC
>CAIGRT010189830.1:0-10535 GCA_903798405.1 Fraxinus platypoda | reverse complement strand
AAATTATAACTAGTCAATTACATTATTTTTAACTTTAATATCTTATGCAATTGCATATCATACCAAGTCAAATGCTTACAATTAATAAAGAAATAATTCAAAAATGAAAATAGTTAAGCACAACACACTAAAATTAGCTATGAAGGAGCTTAAACCATCTGAATCATTTCTCTTGTTTTAATAAAAATATCTCATTATTTGTCTATCTTTTAACTTTTTTTTTCATAAACATTGTGTCATTTAACTTAATATAATAATTTAAATTTTAAGTTTTAAAATTAATAAATATTATATATATATATATATATAGACACACACACACAAATAACCAAAAACATTTGATGTCCCTACAATGATGAGGTTCCGTGCGGTTGCTCAATTCGCACACCCTTAAGGCCGCCTCTGATTGTTAAATATATAAATGTGTAACTTAAATTATTATTATTACGTGACCATGATAATTGATTATCACATTTGATGTGATTAACGTTTTTCATGATATATTCATGCATGTTAATGCATCCATAAGCATGCATAATGTTTCAAAAAAAATTAAAAGTTTATAAATGTTAATGTAAGAAGGAATATTTTAAAATGATATATTTATATCCCGAATATTTTTAAGAGCTACATGTCCTTGTCATGAAATGTGTTAGTGGAAAATGAGATTTGGACCCAACCAATGTTTAATATTTAATATTAATGTTAATTGTATTGTGGTACCACCAATATATTGCCCATTGTATTCGGATTAAACTAAAACTCGCTCGTAACTTAGCGACTAAATTTGAAGGTTTTACATTTAGCGACCAAGTTGAAATTTCGCTGCAAACTTCGGTAATAGCATTAAAACAAGAACAAACATTGATCAACTCGAAACTTTACTCGTTATAGTCTCTCATCAGTCAAGAGTGGCAATGTGTCCAGGCATCTGCTAACTTAGCTATATGCTGACACTCTCTTTGTAGTTTCCCCTCGCATAACTCGTCTCTCCAAGGAGTCGCAATCGACTCCCAAGGATAACAATAGATTGAACCACCCAAGCTCAATTTGGCTCGAGTAGGGCTCAGCATGCTCGCGTAGGGCCAGGATGAGCAAACCCACGTGCCCTTGCATTTTTGTTTTAGAAGTTTACAAATCTATAAAATAAATTAAATAAGACATAAAACACCTTACTCCTTCAAGGCTTAGAACAGGCGAGCCCACGAGCCTAGGACCCAGGTTCACTTCGACTGCCACCCTATCGTTCCTGTAATAGCTCGTCTCCCCTTTTCTTTTTTAACCGAAAGACTAGTCTACATCCCCAAAAATAGTTGAAGCTTCTCCTCTCTCCAATTTTAAATGAAAAAAGTACAACTAAGAATAATTTATTCCATAATAATAATAGTTCTTCTGTGCATGGCACATCTTTTATTGCATTTCGATTATTCAAATTTAACAAAAATAAATTACATAGTCGAGCCTGCTTAAAGATTTGCAGAAGAGTGATTGAGAAAATTTTAGCTGGACGTGTGGAAACTCTACCATGGAGGGAGGGAGGGAAGGGTTGGTCCTCTATACAGATTTCTGCTGGCTGTAACGTATAATTCCATGGACGTCAATAATTCCCGGAGGGAAAACAGGGTCAGTCGCTGCTCGTACAGCAACCTTTGCAACTGCTGTAACATTAACAGGAGGAGTGAAAAGGGGTCCGACAAGGGGGACCTGGCTCAGTGGTTTTGCATGTTGGAGAACCTGCATATAAGGAAGAAATTATATAGTAAATACCTCAGTTGGAAAGCAATTCATCTGACTAAATTATTTAGTACTAGCCGAAGTCGCCAAATGTAGAATTATACTTCATCTAGTCACAGTTGCTGCACGCCTATGTATCTTACCATTTCCATTGGAGAACCAATGACACCTAGAGGCAACTTCATACTGCCAACACGACGAGTTCCATATATAAAACCCGGCCTCAGAATTACTCCTGAAACAGCACGAACTCTGGTTAGGATCGAAAAACATCCTATTCAATTTTCAGTAAGTCCTCGATTTTAAATGAGCGCCAAAATATGAGATTTTAGGAGTACAGATAAAATGAAGCCCAAGAGCTCAATCATCTGAACAATATATTTGGCAAATCAGGTAGTTAAAAGAAGGTGCCTCGGTCCTCACTTCTCAATTGATGTGTCACAGACAGACTACACTATCAAAGAGGAAGAAAAATGGGGAAAACTTGCTATTTTTCATGACAGTGACAAAATATAACCTTCTAGTTTAAATGAAGAGAAGGTAAACAAGCTACCAACACGTTGTTTGCTAAATGAAGATTGCTGGGATTACTATAGGAGAAAACCTCACCTCCATAGGTATACCTTGTCAAAAGCTCCGTCTCAGCAGCTCTCTGCATCATAATACATATAGCAAAATAGATATCAAGCATACAGCATGCATTTCAAGTTCTTGATTTGCCATGGGTTATCAAATACTAATGTTTTCTTCGACCATCACTTGGAACCAACAATAATTTATTCGTATTAAATGGTGTAATAATGTCAACATTACCTTTCCTTCATAATATCCTTGAAGCAAATAGTTCACCACTCCAAAGTCAGCAGCAGAGATGTACATGAATCTCTTAACTCCTGCAGGTGAAAATTTAAAAGTTTAGCAAGGGAAAAATTTGTTGAAAGTGCAAACCAATATCAGCTTTAGCATCATGGAGAAGCTACATCCAAAATAAATGAAAATTCGTATAAATTCTCCAAATAAGCAATGCAGAAACCAAGGGAGAAAATCCCAATTATTATGCTATCACTGTATGTAAATCTCAAAATAATTCCATTTATAAATGAATTGGGAGATGCAGTTCTACTGAAATAAAGCAAAAAAAAAAACAAAAACTAGCAGGTACAAATAATAAAACCACCCACTTTTCTGCCCATTTCGTGAGATTTTTTCTGGTTCAAACTGTCTATCTAAACAGCAAGAGGATTAATTAAAGTAATTTGCAACTTCTGCGAAGAAAGAAAAACTTGGGCTTCAAACATGTTTGCACTTGTAAATTACAATCTCTACTCGACTTTCCCTTCATTTAACTTGTTACTAATTGAGGGAGCACCAAAATAGAGACAGAAAACAAGTACAATGGTAAAAGGCCAAAGTTAAAAAGCCCCATGGTGCAAATTATCTACGTGTTGCTGAGGGTACCACTGTAATTTCCACAAAGAAAATATCTCAAACAAGTTGATAAGGTCAGATACAACTTTTTATTTGAAATAATTTGAGAAGTCGTCCAAGGAATTTTCATGTGAATTCTAACATCTAACTTGCCCTTCAGATGCTCACTAAATATTTTCAAAATCAACAAAGAAAACAAGGACAAGTGATCTGTCATTATACAGGGGAAAAAAAGAGAGAATTAATCAATGTCAGTACCTTCTTCAGCAGCAGCTCTAATAGCACTGATATTTGCAGTCCCGTTGATTTTATACATGTAAGAATTGGAACCAAAACCACCCACACAAGATATCTGCAACAGCAACACTAGCACCAGTTACAAAATGATAACTTACATAAAAAAGGACAAGAACTGACACACTTATCCGCTTACTAATCATCAGGTAACAAATAAAATTACCATAAAAAAGGAGAAACAAAATTCTGAAGCCATAGGTTATCCTGGTGATTTATATTTTACCAAACCTACAAATGTTGCAACTTCAAGTCTCATCACAGGGGAAGATTTGGAGAAAGGAAGATGTTTGGGTCTAATGTAACCCATTCCAGTAAACCAAAAATATTATACAGTATAAAGCACCCAAAATAATGTTTGTATACGTTTGCATGCAAAAATAAAAGAAAAAGGAAAAATAGAAAAAACTCATCAGTGTATGTGTGCATGTGAACATGTGTGTTTCTCCCTCTCCCTCTCCCTCTCTGTGTACAGATAAAAAGAGAACTAGATAGGAAGGGAGGTAGGTAGGTAACTAGAGCTAGAGAGATAAAGAAAGAATAAAAATGCGGGATACTTCCACCATAACCTTGGGCGATTACTTTTAATCTCAAGCATTGAATCAAAATTCAACGGTCATGATAAGATACCCCCACACCGGAAGTAGGCTGATATGTAAATATAGTATATTGTTGGCCACTAAATTCACTAACATGAAAATCTGCATAAGAATACAATTGGAGGCACTTATTTTCCTTACAATGATTGATTATCACTTTATGATGTCATAAGACTCGTAACTAATTAGTGAAACTATCGCAGTGTTATTCAAAATCCGCTTGTAATTGGTTTGACCATGGATATATTTCTCTCTTCAACAGTGCTGTACAATAGTGAAGTTCATTTGACTGGTGGATGATTGTACATCCCAAGGCTATATCACAATAAAAGATGACTCGCAAACTACATGTACTTGGTCTCTTCTGTTCAAACACAACTGCTCATGTTTGTTGCTTCATACTCGAACAACAGTGTATTTTTGGCGAACCAAACACAAACCCAGTTTGACATGTGGCTGAATCCATGTAACATAACATAGACTTGTGACATTGTGGAACAGTAAATTAGTTAAAAGTTGCTTTTACAAATAATCCTCAACTCTCACATATCAGAATTATCCTAACTCTATGCTGCACGCAATCAAATTTTTTCTTTCTTATTCCGTATATACATGATTTCAACTGTCCACACATTGCAAAACTTAAGCAGCTAACAATCAGCTGCACTCCCACCCCATCCCGAAAAATGTAGAACAACAAGAAGCTAAGCTTTATCTTCAATAAACTAGGGGTCCAGCACAGGTATCTTCCTTGCCACTATATTCACCATTATTAATATTTTGTCCTTTTGCAGCCCAATATTCAATCATGTATAGCTGGTCTAATAATGATTCTGTAGAACTTTCATTTTAACTCGATGGGACTCTACGATCACATGGTATCCCAATAGTACTTCTCTACTTTGACACGCTAGCATCATAGCATTACATCCCCCTTCACGACTTCCTTTCCTATTAATAATTGAACATGAATACTTAAAACTATCACTCTTTCGAAAAACATAATTCTCCTAAACTTCTTCAATTTTTTTAAACTTAAGCAGTGCAGTGAGAAATCTAATGCCCTCCTATCCCAGGCCCTACCAAACAGTGGCTATATCTTTTGTGTTATCAAATAACTGTGATAAAAAACCAATGTCATCCATTCTCTGTTAGCAATTTAGTATGAGTTGAGAGGCCAGGTGATACACACAACTGAAGTTACTCCCTTCAGTGAATCCTTCCACGAGTCAGTTGAAAGAAGATCTCCTGAAAGAGTAAAAAGGAAATTGAAATGATTACAGGTTTCAGTCATCTCTTATCATAAAACAACAAAATAACACAGCTCTGCAACTAGCAGACCTTGATGCCAAGACACACTGTTAGCCCAAGGTTCTTGTATGGATGACCTACCCGATCTACAAAAGGCAAAAACCAGTTCTTGAGCATCAAAATGGAAGCAAAACATATTCACACAGCACAGCTAACAGCCAGAGGCAACAAACAATCCACAGACATTGAATTACAATATAATTACTACTGGACATACTGATACATACAATCCAAAAAAGTCAGTTAACATACAGTATTCTATCCCTTGTAGCAGGAAACTTAGAGCCCGTTTGCTCTTTGTTTTAGTTTTCAATTATGAGTTTTGAGTTCATTTTCTGAGAATCTGTTTTAAGATTGCTAAAAATGCTTTTGATTTATCATTTTGAAAAATTATTTCTCAAAATAGAAAATTATAAAACAGGTTTGGTATGAAATTTTGAAAAATTATTTTATGATATTTCATTCCATGAAATTTCATTATTCAGCATAAATAAAACATCTTCATGTTAATATATTATCAAATAATATATACATTTTAAAGTTGGTGAATCTTACAATATTTTGTTTCATTGCAAAAGTAAAATAAAAACAAATAATAAATTGAGTTCAAAATATAGGAAATAAAAATAAATTTAAATATTTTTTTAGAATTTTTATGTAAGTAATCATTAAGAGTTTGGACTATTTTTACTTTTTATTTTTCTAGAAATTTTTAGAGTTTTTTTTAGAATTTTATTTTTATTTTTTAGAATTTTTATTTTTTTTCATTTTGCTTTTATTAGAATTTTAGATTTAATTTTTTCAAAAAATTTATTTTTTTATTTTTTAAATTTATCAATTTTATTTATTAGAATTTTATATTTTTATTTTTGAAATTTTATATTTTTAAAATTTAAACGCTTGTTTTTCCATGTTTTGAGTTTTATGCTATAAGTTTAACATTGTTTTCAAAAATACATTTTTAGAACTACCAGACCAAACACGTTTTCAGTGTTTTGAAAAACTGAAAACAGTTTGAAATCAACAAACCAAACGCACCCTTATGTTCTAGATTGCAAATTATACCTATCCTCTTTGGAAGAAGATAATTATGTCCCACTTGTTGAAACTTCGTAGTTGGTACCCATATATGGGTGCAGAATAAGAAGAAGGAAACTACTTTATTCATTGGTATAGTTATATGTCACTAAATAGAGAAGATAAGGCAACAGCCATACAGGTTCATTCAGTGTTTCACCCAACACGTATCCTTGAATAATACAATGACCTCATGGATCATGGTTTTGAAAATATATTCTTCAGTAACTGGAATATTCCCTCGTGTTAATGCCCAAAAAAAAAATTTCATCTAGTCATTCCTTGAGCCAGAGCAAAAGGGAGACATTCAGTGAAAAGGTTATCTCCAAAACATAAATGAGCAACCAGATAGCCAGAAGAATTTGATAGTGCTTCATAAAAACCAAGTTGATGGATTCATCAAACTATCTGCAGTTGGATTATATAATTATAAAAAGGGAAATCAGATAAATTGAAAAAAGAGACAAATACCTGCTGAGACTAGCAACAGCTAAACCACGATCTATAGCTTCCTTGCAAACATGTGAACCAACAAATCCATTTCCCCCAAGGATAAGTAACTGAATTAGAAGCATAAGAAATACTAGTTACCATTCTGAGGACAAATAGAAAATTACAAACGTAATTTATGCTACAGTTACAGAATACCTTCTCTGTTGGAGGTGGGGAGGCATGCACTGTCTCTGCTTCCTCAACCTTAAAGGTTTCATCGACTTTATTAGAATCTTTACAATTGGTAGTTTTGTTAGAATCACTAGATAAAAATCGTCCATTTCTTGAGGCAGCTATATTTCTGTTTCAATAAGAAAGAATAAGCTAAAATGATACAGAAAAGCATACCAGGAACAGGATACAATCGAATAGGGGAAAAGGAGGAGGAGTAAAACCAAAAAAAATAAAAAGAAGTAACATGATTGAAGCATCTCAAGGTGATAAGAACAAAAAACCAGTCTATTCAATAATACCCACAATTTAATTGATAATTTATATTTCTCGGTCTTGATTTGATGCATGCTGCAACACTGGACAACAATATCTGTCCAGTACTTTCAGCTTCCAACTTGGCACCATCTAGATTCCTCAATGGATATCCAAAAGTGACATTCCTTTCAACATGACCAAGAATAACTCAACTGGCCAAACCACTAGTGATGGCATATTAGAAGAGATATTATTTAATTTAATTTTCAATTTTGATGCTTATTGTAGAAAACTTAAGTAGGGTTTGATTTCATAGATTTTATAGTATTTTCCTATTTCAATTAGGACTAATGGGGCTTATGCAATGTAATTCATACCACTTTGATAATGAAATAAAGATATTTTCTCTCTTGAATTCCTGCTTCCGTGTGTCTAATTCTTCTCCCCTTCCTATCTCCCTCCTTTTATCTCCTCCCTATACTTCTCTTTTCCCCTGCCCTGCCCTTCTCTTCCTCTCCCCTTTATCCTTCTCCTATAATTGTTTTACTGCATCCCACATCAATTTGTTTCTAAGTGAATAACATTTCAGAAACCTAGTGCTTCCTCAGTATCCAAGTATAAAACAGCACGAGACTTTCAAGATTTCATGTCTTCCACTTGTCCCTTATCATTCAGGGAGTAATGATATTGGCATTTACACTATTAGTTACCTCGTTGAATTAAGAGTTCACACGTGTTCCTTGCCAGGACTTTTCTTTTGTTATTTCCTTTTCAAGGAGCTCTGAAGAGTTAACAGCTGTTTTCATTAAGAATACATTCCTCTAACAAATTATCATTATTCCTGTTGTCAAAACTTTGCCTGATATGTAATCACTCAAACCACTAAGTAATGCTAAATTTTGTTCTCTAGTCCTCCAGTATTTCATTTGTTTTAAATGTTTGGGATCATTTAACATAATTGAGAAGTCAATCTCCATTTGTCAAGAGCATGCATCTCATCTGAGCAGTTCATTCCTCGTGCGAACTTAGGCCTCTTGTAAGATAGAAATATTTTTTCTAGTTCTTCAGCAGCACTATATCAGTGAAAATGTTGTGAGATTCAACACTCTGCTACCAAGCCAAATAGATATGGAAGTTTTAGTGCGTGATTGGCAATGCTTAAATTTTTTTTTTTTTAAGTGCTTACAAATTGTGAATCTTACGAAATGTGTGAATAATATGTAAAATAAGTTGTGGATATATGTTTGACAAGCTTAAAAAATTTAAGCTTTGCAAACATGCACTTAATGAGATACCCACCAAGTTATTATTTAACTTTATCGGCAGATGAAAGGAACAATATATCAATTTGAATACTTATCTCTTCATCAAACTTCTCATGGAACTAATATGGATTTCATACATCTACAGTAAGATGAACCGATGAACTATAAATACCAATTACAATGTATAAACGGCCTTCAAAGATGATAAGAAATAAATGATTCCAATGTCCTCACTGGGTTAGCTTGTGAAAGCAGCTCAAGTCACAGGAAGAATTTACAGTTAATTACTTTTTTTCTAAAAAAATGGATAGCTAATAGTTCATAAATTTTTCAATCAATTTTACCAATGTCCCACATGAAATACATCTATACACCTTCCCAATTTTATTTTTTTCCAATGTAACCATGAATTTCATCAGTTGAGAAGACTGATTACAGACACCCACAAGTGGATACAGCTTTGATAAACTAATTCACATTGCTGGCATCTTTCTCTCAAACGCAACTAAGCATGGCAAACCTTTATAATACTTCTTATCTTTTTAATTACTGAAGACTCAAATCTCTTAAGGAAGGAGAACAAACATCAACTCAGTTACTCAAAACAGTATTTTATCAACCCCCAAGGATTCTAGGAATGAATTTTTACTCTTGACATTTCCTATTATTACAATTTTATTTTTTTTCGGGGTGGGTATTGCCAGAGGAGGTGGGGTAGGGGTTGCTAGATAGTGCTCAATTATCCTTTAATCAAAAAACTATCTAAATTTTCTGATATTTTTTCCTTTTTTAAGGGTATCTGGTTGTGTTAAAAACATGTAACAAGATTACATGAACAAAACTCAATCTCTTGGCTCTTGAGTAAGTAATGCTACATTCTATTTTATTTCTTGGAAATCAGAAATCATATATTCCACCTCTCAACTTCTGTTCTTACTTTAATATTTGACACTGCAAAAAGACATTTATTTCATTTCAGTATAAGAAGTCATCCATAAGCGCAAAATCACACATGCATTGACAAAGTACAACATATACAGCACGATGCACAACAATGTCTCATAATTTTGCTTGTACATCCCATTACACAAACACCAACAAGGTCAAAATCAATTTCCAGGGACTATCATTCTTCTCAATGTAGTTAAAAAAATGCAGTAATTAATACACAGATTAAAAAAGTAACATCCCACGTTCACATTTTGATTCACAAAATAAAGTTAGGACACTTGACAATATATTTACTAGAAACTATTATTACCATAAAATTCCCAGTCCCTTATATTCATTTCCCATTAAGCCATTTATTTCATTTTTAATCTTTCTTTCTGCAGAGCTAAACCGACCTTCACCCAATCCGACTTAACAAATAAAAATTCAGGGATAAAGAAATTTTAAAAAAAAGGGTACTAAATTTAAGCACTTACGAGAATCTGGAGACGAAGAATTTCGAGTTATGAATCAAACGTGACATGATCTGCGTATTTTCTAAAGCAACGGAAATGAAAACTTCGCGGAGTCGGTGTGTGTAATATAATAGAGAAGGATCTGGTTTTGTACTTTTTACTAGAGTAATGCAAACAAAAGAGTTGTTTAAGGGAGAGGACACGTGGCGAGTGACTGTAGTGACAGGTAGATAATAAATGTGGCTTATTTTGCGCCTAAGACATTCATACGGGAAGGGTAAATGGGCCAGCACTCGTGAAGGCCTTTGTAGGCAGACTATTCCTCCTCGTAATTTGTAAGAGCTGTGCTTCTGGGCCAGGCTCAAATTGTAAATAAGGGTGTTAAGTAGGCGAATCAGCTCATTGATTCGGTTCCTCCATTATCGAGTCAAGCGATAAATCGTGGGAAAATTATAATAATTTAGGTATTTAAAGATTGGAATTCAAAATTCAGGGATCAA
>CAIGRT010189804.1:0-14141 GCA_903798405.1 Fraxinus platypoda | reverse complement strand
CTCCACCGTCGATACACTCGTTCATTTACCTGCACAACCTACCACCCATTCTTGGTCTCTCCCTCTCTAGTTCTCTTCGCAGCCCCTTTTTTTCTGTGAAATTGACGAAATCTCACAGAGCTACAAATTTTGATCCATAGAACAATATAGTAAATCAAGATGTTTGGGAGGGCACCGAAGAAGAGTGATAACACCAAGTTCTACGAGATCCTCGGCGTGCCTAAAACGGCGTCGCCGGACGATTTGAAGAAGGCGTACAAGAAAGCTGCCATCAAGAATCATCCTGATAAGGGCGGAGATCCCGAAAAGGTATTCTTCTTTTTTTTTTTTCCCTAACATTTCGATTTTTCTTCCGCCAGCATTGCTTAAGTTCGATGGTGAAAATTATGTCATTTAATAGCTGATGTAATTTTACGAGTTAATTCGATTACTAGTAATGTAGCGGTTCCGTTGTGTATTTAATTGTCTATATTGTGTAAAAATGCAGTTTTGATTGTATGTCTACTGTTCATTTTTCTTTTGATTTTGGAGTATTTGATTGTCTATATTCTGGATTGATGATGGTTGTAGAATAAGGAGAAAGGGGAGTAACGTTCTAGATACTGAAGGAGAAGCTGATAATTTTAAGTAGGAGGTGGAGAACAATAGAAAAAGACGGCTTTCATTTTCAGAATAAGAAGTTTTTGAATTGTACTACTAGTTTAATAGGTGTATATATTTTTATTTCAAATAAATTTAAGGAAAATTAATATTTTTATGGACTCTTTCATAAAAAAATGAATATAAGCATAAGTTCTTATGATGTATCTTTTCGTCGTTTTATTTCAAATTTTAATATGAGCTGTTTCAATTCTCATTATGTATCTTGTTTTATTGCAGTAAAATGAGTTTGATCAAGTTATATAATTAAGGGTTAGCTACAAAGTGCCTTTCCCACATGTCTCATATTGCACTGTGAAACTAAAGTAGCTTATTAAGAGGAATTTCTTAGCAGAGTTCGTGGAATAAAGTTTCATAAGCCATGTTTGCATTTGTATACATAAAATTGGATAAAAATTATGTTTAAAAACTTGAACAGAAATTCAGATTAAAATTCAATTTTGTGCCCTGGTTTTGGGTGCTAAATATCTACCTGTCTTCCTTCCAGAAGGCAGCTTCAGGGTTTTACATGCCATATAAAATTTCAGGTGTGCTCCACTTACAAGTTTGCTCTTCAACTAATTCTTAACCATCAATTTTATTTTATGTTCATTATCTATTTCATCGGTTCCAATAAAGCATGTAACTTTAAGCTGCTATTTACCCGTCTTTTGATACTTTGAAGTCACCTATCAGTAAAGCTATGAATATGATAGTCAATAAAGGTGTTAGATATTAGATGTTTTAATAAGCATTATGATACATTTTTGGATTCTCTTGTTTTGAGTCGGTGAAGTTTGTTGTAGTACGATTAAATGAGGTCTTTTACCATCTCATTCAGGAATTGAAATTTGGGTAGAGCTCGCCTAATTTGGTTTAGTTAGACAAAGTTCTCAGTGAAGTCAATTAGATTTCAGGTGGTGTTAATTTTGTTGGTTCTGTATTGCATAAGTTTAGAAGAGCTCGTCCAATTCCTTGACTGTTACGGCATGAAAATCAATCGTAGGTGAGCATCAGTTGTTTCGACCAATTATCCATTTCTATTGCATGATTTGATCTCGTGACTATAAATCTTATTGAGCTGGGATTATTCCAGTTTAAGGAGCTTGCTCATGCTTATGAGGTTTTGAGTGATCCGGAGAAACGTGAGATCTACGACCAGTATGGTGAAGACGCACTCAAGGAAGGAATGGGTGGCGGTGGTGGCACGCATGACCCATTTGATATCTTCTCTTCCTTCTTTGGTGGGAGTCCATTTGGAGGTGGGACATTTTATCCTGCTTTGTATTTCATATGTTTGAGAATATAAGAATGTATTTTTATATTTTATTAGTTTTGATAGTCCTCATATAACCTTGTAAGTGGAACATACCTTGAAGGAGGAATTCTATTGTTGATATCTAGGTGGTGGTAGCAGTAGAGGACGGAGACAGAGAAGGGGGGAGGATGTTGTACATCCATTAAAGGTCTCTCTTGAAGATCTCTATGTTGGGACCACCAAGAAGCTCTCTCTATCACGAAATGTTCTTTGTTCGAAGTGTAATGGGTAAGTTTTTAGGCTCTTCTGTTGGAAGTGGTTAATTCGTGTTTAGCTCAATCGCCACACTATATTTCATTTTCTTTGATGATTGGTATCTGTGTGTTTTCTTGTTTGCAGAAAGGGATCAAAATCTGGAGCTTCAATGAAGTGCTCAGGGTGTCAAGGAACTGGTATGAAAGTTACAATTAGACAGCTTGGGCCTGGTATGATCCAGCAAATGCAGCATGCTTGCAATGAATGCAAGGGAACCGGAGAGACTATTAATGATAGAGATCGATGCCCACAGTGCAAAGGTGAAAAAGTTGTTCAGGAAAAGAAAGTTTTGGAAGTCCACGTAGAGAAGGGTATGCAGAACTCACAGAAGATTACATTCCCTGGAGAAGCTGATGAAGCGGTGAGATGGCTCAATCCTGTGTTTCTTTTGTAGGATAGATTCTGCCAATTCCGTAAAAAATGTTGGGTGCTCAAGTGTATTTTGTTTCTTTACAGCCTGACACCATCACCGGAGACATAGTTTTCGTCCTTCAGCAGAAAGAGCATCCAAAATTCAGGAGAAAGGGTGATGACCTCTTTGTGGAGCACACACTTGCTCTCACAGAAGCATTATGCGGATTTCAGTTCATCCTGTCCCACTTGGATGGCAGGCAACTCCTTATCAAATCACAACCGGGAGAGGTTGTGAAGCCTGGTTCGTAATTTTTTAATATTTCTGGGTTCAAATAATAAAATTCTCAACTCATATGATGTCCTCTTATATGCTGGTCTGTTGCATAAAAACCTTGTAGATTCTTTCAAAGCCATCAACGATGAAGGAATGCCAATGTACCAGAGACCATTCATGAAAGGTAAACTCTACATTCATTTCACCGTGGACTTTCCGGATTCTTTAAGTCCAGATCAGGTGAAGGCCCTTCTTGAAGTTCTGCCTCCAAAGCCCCAATCACAACTCACAGAGATGGAGCTGGACGAATGTGAGGAGACTACTTTACATGATGTTAACATTGAGGAAGAGATGCGGAGGAAGCAGTCTCAGCACCAGGAGGCCTATGATGAGGATGATGATATGCATGGTGGAGCCCAGAGGGTGCAATGTGCTCAGCAGTGATGAGCCAGCTGCGAATAATTGTGTTAGTAGGGTGTGTTTGATGTCGGATTTGTTACTTGATAAATCCTCTAATTCTATAAATGTGACATAGCTGATTCTATCCTCTATGAAACATGATTTAGTTTGTGTATTTCTGTTCTTGTACCTTATGATTCTTTTTGCTGAAATGGGTAACTTTGGCTTAGCTACCGCATAATCTTTGATGTTAATTATATATGTTCGAATCGAAGTGGGATGTGCCATATTGCAAACTAAGTTGCGAGTATATGACCTCTCATCACAGTATAGAATGACTTGTTTGGTAAGACGAATTCGGGAGATACCATAATGTTTGAGGGGTGTAAATTTTGGGTTTATCGTCAGATTTTATGCACAATCTTGCAACATTTATAAGACTATATAGCTCTGTCTAATCATAGTTGTTTCCAATATCTGGATCCATCATCACATTCATTGAAAACTTCGGCTTCTATTATGCGCCATTTTGAAATATGGCCTTAATAAGAATTCCATCGCGAAAGGTTTTCAGTAATTCTTTTCAACCCATGTGTCGCCTCCTTTATATCTTTGTACATAAGCGCTTTCACAAGAATGTTTTGACTGAAATGCCCCTTGAAAACATAACCTGCGAGCATTAGAAGAATTTTGCTACGTGTACAACTAATTTGACAATTCATGAGGTGTAAACATCTTGGCCATTGATTTGAATAACATCAATGTACAAGTAGTTTAACTCGCATCATAATGGGGGCTGCTTAAGCGGACATAATGTTTCCTCTTTCTGCGGGTGATCCGCTCAAGCGTTCTATGCTCCACTCGAGCGGATAGAGAAGGTCGAATATGGCTTCTTCATTTTCTTGAGCAGGGTTGTACTTGTGGATGCTAGGGTGGCCTATGCTCAGCCGAAATAAAAACCTCAAAACACCTCGTGCTTTTTTCTTTTCTTTTCATCTTGTCAATGCACCTCAAGATCAAGGTCTTGTCCTAAAACAATGAACACGCGCTAACAATTCAGTAAAAATCAATTTACAAACACTACTAAAAATCTCTTAAAAGGCTAAATAAGTGATAAAACCCAAGTGATCATCAATGGAGGCATACAAAGTTGAAGTTCCTTCTTATTTTCTCTGTACAATCTCCTGCAACTGATGAAAGATCCAGTCACAGTTGTGACCGGGATAACCTACGACAGGGAAAACATCGAAAAATGGCTGTTGTCATTCAAGAACACAACATATCCAGTCACAAAACAACAAGTATTAGAAACGGATCTCACTCCTAACCACACTCTCCGTCGATTGATTCAGGCCTGGTGCACTCTCAATTCATCCTATGGCGTCGAAAGAATTCCAACTCCTAAGGCAACAGTCGACAAATCCCACATTCTTAAACTCCTCGATGAAGCCAAGAAATCACCAGAAGCACAGCTCAATTGCCTGCAAAGACTCCGATCCAATGATCCATCATGCAATCAAACGAAAGCAGTAGAAGGCATTTGGAAGCTGCTGGAGCAGTTGATTATTTATCATAGATAATAAAAAAAGATGCATTCGATAGGGATCAAGATTCAGACTTTAGCCTGGAAAGTGATGAGGCATTGAACAATCTTTATCATCCAGAAATCTCAGATTCAGTTTTGAGGAAAATCTTAGGAAATGACGATCAATTCTTGGAGGGTTTATTGCACGTATTGAAATGCGGGAATTACCAATCTCGAGCTCATGCAATAATGATACTTAAATCTGCCTTAAATGTGGATGATCCAGTGCAGTTGATTGGAGTAAGCAGGAATTCTTAATCGAAATAGTCCAGATTTTGCACGACAAAATCTCGCAGCAAGCTTCCAAGGCAGCATTGAAGCTCCTTGTGGAGCTATGTCCATGGGGAAGAAACAGAATCAAAGCAGTCGAGTCAGGCTTAGTTTCCGCACTAATAGAGCTTCTTCTTGACACATCTGAAAGAAGGGCTTGTGAGCTAATTTTGACAGTATTGGAAAAGCTATGTGGTTGTGCTGAGGGGGCCGGGTCGAGCTATTGAAACATGGAGCTGGACTTGCTATTGTTTCCAAGAAAATACTTAGGGTTTCTCATGTGGCCAAGTGATAAGGCAGTTAGAATAATTTCTTCAATTTCAAAGTTTTCATCAAATTCTAGGGTTCTTCACGCAATGTTGCAAGTTGGGGTAGTAGTCAGTTGTGTTTGGTGCTTCAAGTGAGCAGCAGTCAGAAAACCAAAGAGTGGACTAAGGAAATCCTTATGCTGCATTCTAGGGTTTGGAAACAATCTTCTTGTATTCCACCTCAGTTAATCTCTTCTTATCCATCCACTTTATTTTTTTTATTTTTTTTTCACTTAAATTGTTTACACAAAGGAATGGAATTTGATAAATGAGGGGAACAGCATCGTAAAATTAAATTCATGTAAAAATTTCCTTGATATATAGTTCAGGCATGGAATCTGCTGTCAAAAGTTTGCAAAGCAATTGCCCTCCAGAATTTGTGGAAGACTGGACGGGACGGGGACATGAATTATAATATTTCTATTTGTAGTCCCTTTACTTATTTATATAATTTTTAAAACACAATTTAAATTTAAAAATCTAAGGGGAAAAAAAAAAGATTCTAGGCGAGGCGAGGTAACTTGGGGAGGAGAATCGTATTTTGCCGGAAAAAATCAAAAGTACAAATGTTACAAAATACAATTTCAAAAATAAACAAATTGTGGAAATTTTAAAAAAAAATCAGAGGGTTATATTTTTTGATATATGATAAGATATTGTGATCTATAATTTAATATAACAGGTCACGGCCACAATATCACACAATTTATTATTATGGTCACATATTAGTGACAAATCAGATAGTCACATAAGACAGTTTATGAATCGCAATCACATATTTAATTGTAAATCACATTTAGTAGGTTATAAATAATTTAATAATCACATATTACCCAATTAATTGGTCACATATATTATTCATCCACCCCATTCTACCATTGTCGACATCACCAAATCGCCGCCGCCGCCACCTCAATCCACTACCATCACCACCACCACCTCTACCATCCAAAATACTTTAAAATCAGATATGTATACTCTTGCCGCCTCTAATGTCCATATTCACTGCCACCACACCGTCACCACCTCAAATCCACTACCACCACCTCCACCATCCAAACTGTTTCAAAATCAGTCCATGTACTCTGACCACTAAATACTGAAGTAAAATGTTGTAAGTTAGGGCGAGGGAGCAGGTGGTCATGTCGGCAATGTTACATGCGCAGCTGTAGAAGGCTATGAAGGGATCAAGAGAGATTGTTGGATGGATTGAGTTTAAATGGAGTAAAAAGAGAAATGGTGGTTCTGAAAGAGAGAGTAGAGAGAGATGGTTAAAGAGCGAGAATGGTTAGAGAAAGACAGAATTTGATTTTTTTTAATTAATAATTGATTTTTGTAAAAAATTCTTTAATAACTTAATTTATGATAATCATATTTTAAAACCATGGTTTTGGGTAATTTTCCCATTTTACGTACAAGGGTTAATCAATTTGTACATAATGGATTATCCCCTCTCACATAATGCACGGGGCCTGCGTGTATTTAAAAATTTCGACAATGTAGTCCACATCCTCATTGTGAGTAGTAGGTAAAAGATTCGGTAAAAAAATTCGATACATGTAGCGTGATCCTTACGTACAATATTGGACACAAGGAAACTGACTTGATAGGGCAAATGCAGATCCACGCTATCAATTATGCTTGTTGAACACGTTTTTTTAACTTTCAATGAAAATTCGTCAAGTATTTGTCTGTTTAAAACTCTGTCATTGAGTTTGTTCCGGTAGCACAGGACTGTCCACTCTGTGGGCTTAACATGGCAATTGGAGATTTGTTCAATTAAAGGTTTCATGCAAGTTGCCCGAAAAGAAATTCAGCAAAAATTAGGTGAGAGGAATTGTCTTATAATTGGACCAATAATAAGTCTAACCGTACGTTGGACTCTTTTTGATGGATCTTAGAAAATGAAACATGTGTTACATGTCATTTTTTTCCATGCAACAGAGAAAAATGACCATTTTTTTTGCATGCCTCAATAATTGATTTTAATAATTAAACGGCGCATGTTATTTTAACTCACGACTAAATAATACGCGTTGAGGTAACTTCTTACACTGAGAAACAAGTCGAGCAATATAGAGAAACGGTTCCATAAACACTAGTTATGGAGTTGATTTCCTTTATTACCAGTTAAAAATACACCGAGTTTACACTACGTCTTCTGCATAATGAAACATGCATATTGACATGCAAGCATTAGCTTTAAATATGACATGGATGTTGCCAAAAGCTACCAAATATAAACATTCATTTTAGACATACATTCTAGCAGATAATTTCCATATATACATTAAATTTTGTTCTCTTATAAAAGTGCTTGATGTTGAAGCTGTGAATGAGCCCTCGATCTCTTGAATTCTTCATGCCACGAAGTCTGATAAGAGCTGAGCTGAAAATGGCTTCCTATTCTGGAAATCAACAATTTGATCGTGATAGCCAATGTTTGAATGGGATTCTTGAAGATTGTTAACCGTATTGAAGTTATTTTCCACTGTTCCTGCAGTTTCAATTCTTGTTCCCAATTTAGTGTTTTCTGAAGGTGGCAGTCCAAGAGTGAGAAATACATTGTTTCCATGGAATCTTGTACCCAGTTGCTCAGATCCGTTAAACCTTCCGAGTTCTTCCATTGCATACGTATCGAATCTGTTACTATGACTTGTATTAGCAGCCATTAATGTTAAATAGTTGTCTCCTGTCAACCCTTTGCTTGTCTGATCTGCAGCTTTTGTTTTCATTTGCATTGGAACTGTATTGCTTGGAGAATTATGCTTGCCATTTCTTGGTTTTTTCGAATTCTTTTCGAGTATTCCCTCCATTTTTCCATTGTTATTCTCTTCTAGAGCAGTGGATTTTGAGACCAATTCTCGCACAGCAGCTCCACTTTTGCTTGTGTTTTCTTCGGAAATGTTTGATTCTGAATTCTTCATTTCTTCCAAGTACATCTCCTCAACCATAGGTTTCCATAGCCGAACACGAGCATTTATGAACCAGTTAGACACCTGCAATAGTATATAGATCATCTTATATTGATAAAAATCTCAAATCAAATTCAACAAATAACTTAAACCACACATTTTATGGGACGTACAACTTTTCAACCACGCATTTCATGAAGTTTTATCAAAATTTGATTTTAATCTACATCAAACAAGGGCATAATTATCTCTCAAGTTGCATGCCAGAGAAAGTAAGCCCTTTTCCAGGAAATTTCTATCATGGGACAAGTTTACTTTGATATGCACCCTGTGAGCTAGTTTTGTGGGTAAAATGTCTCTCACCCACGAGCCATCTTGGCTCACACAGACCATATCCATGATAAGATAAAAAAACCCTTTGCATGTATGTTGAAAACTGAATTTAAAATATATAAATCACGTCACTTGTTTAAGAAAATAAGCTTTTAGATGACGTGTTATGGTACCATAACATATATCGATTTTGGCACCCATTTATGAAATTATGCACATGTCAAGTTCTTTGATGAAAAATGAATTTGACCTGCACATAGATAAATGCATACCTTGAATGTCTTAAACTTTTACTGACATGAGGTGGTTTAAAAGTGTACAACCGTGTATGAAAATTTCTAAGCAAATTAAATTATGGAATGGTAAAGGAACACTTCCAAGAAAAATCCACTTTCTTGCTCTAAAACCTGTCGATGATACGATTGAAGTTGATGTTCACCAATAATTTAACTTCGGTCGCTAAATATTGATAGAAGTCAACTACATATAATATGTTTCAACATATTTACCTGACTCCTAGTAAGCCCTGTTTGCTTTGCCAGCATGTGTTTATCTGAATCCTTAGGATAACTGCAATTTGAAGTGATATTTTCATGATTCTTTGTATATATGATAATCAAATATTAAAAAAATTAAGATAATTCTTCAAATAGTGATTAAAGTACTAACGGATTAATGAAGTTCTCGAAGAGCCAAGCACGAAGAACTGAAACTGCTCTTTCAGGCAAACCTCTTTGAGGTCTCCATGCACTGTTTTGAATCATTCCCAGCTGTTGCAATGCCCTTTCTCGCTGGAATTGATGATCGACAAACCTAAGTCTCGAGCCCTCAAACTTTTCGCCTGAATTTTCTACCTCTCCTAAGCTCTTGTTTATTGACTTTATTTGTGCAGTTATTGCATCTCTCAGGCACCGGAATTGCTTCGATATTGTCTTCAAAGCAAGTTGAGTGTATGATTTAGCTGAGCCAATTCCTGCTGCCATCTCAAATGATGCCATAACAATTTGCATTTGTTGATGGTGCTGTTTGTATCTCAGCTCAACCTAAAATTCATTAAGTAAAATGAATAAATAAATAAACAATAAGATCAGCATGAATAATCTTTTAAATTTCTTGTACTATATGTTTTGGATCTTTATGCATTTTATGACATGGTCCCGTATTCAATATGTGAAATCAATCAATTTTTGGAGGGGGCCAATGCATAGTGACCTGAACCCACCAAACTTGGCGCTTAAATACGCCGAATTTTGCTAGGGCCAGCCTTGATATAATCAGTATTTTTCTCTGATTGAAGTTGAAGTAAGCAATTATAAAAACTTTGAAGATTCACTTTTGACCTACCAACACTATACCCATTGGTGAATAATGCATGGAAAGAATTAAGAAATTTCGTATCGGATAAATTGAAATCCATTTTTTGGCTATTTAGTCCGATTTCTTAACTATACACGTGTGCTGAAAAATCTTAATTAATGAACTAAATTCTTCACCACACAACTAATGGTGTTTTATTATATGAAATCCACATGAACCCAACTCCATTTCATGGATATTTGTCCTAAATATTGTTTGATTAGCACAAGATATGATATGTAATTACTTTAATAGCCTCTTGCAGACAAGGATAAGACTCCATAGTATCCAAAAGCAACAAGCACAAATTCAAGAAAGAAAAACAGAATGGAATAAAGAAAAAGAGAAGGGAAAAAGAAGAAGACATGAGTACCTCATCTAACATGTTAATAAGTTTAGCTTTCTTCATCTGAATCTCCTGCCTTTGAGCAGTTGTAAGTTCAGTTTCACATCCCTTAATGCCAAATACCTGAACATTCACACCTGTCGACTCTTTGATTATCTTCCGTTTCTCTGCTGCTTCTCCAGCCACCACGCCATCAATTTTTGTGCCTTTTCCGACGTTTACGAGCTCATCAAGAAGCTGTCGAGCAGCCTTAAGATATTTGGATCCCAAAATTACACTTCGCAGATTATTAACTCCATTAGACACAGCAGAGAGCGATGTAGATGAACCAGGTTTTGGTGATATAGTGACATCATGATTTGCAGGAAGTGACCTATAGCCTATCTGTTGAGGTGAAAGGGTCAAAGACAACCCTCGTTGTGACGGTGACATCGCTGGCCTTAGGGAAACGCCGTCGTTAGTGTCACCGGAATTGGTTGCAGCCACCACAGAAGATAAATTGTGTTGATTTACACCGCCGGCTTGATCAACCGACTTCCACAGATTATAGTGGCCACGAGGGATTGCACCATGGGAGGCTTGAATTTCTTGCTGGCCAAGAACTGAGGAATGGTTGTGATAGTTCGAATTGGGCGATCCAACAGCTGCAGAAAGTGGGACACCAACAAAGTGGTGAGACTGAGGCAGCGACGCTCGAGATATCTGTGCAGCGTTGACCGCGTGTCCCTCCGTGGCTGCGGAGTTAAAAAAGAGCATGTTGGCCGGTTTCTGTACTGTTGTATTGTCAGAATACCCTACATAATTAGGGTTCATCAGATAAAGTGTCTGTAGACCATCAGCTTGGATTTCTGAGCTTCCTTGGTACATGGCAGCAAATTTCAACAAAATAAACAGATTTTGCAGCTATAAATTCCTTTCAGAATCAAACACAAAACATCCTTAAAAATCTGCTTTTTACTTATAAGTGAATCCAGTCCAATTTTGCTTTTCAAGAATTCTTGTCAAAATAGTTCATATCAAATCAATTATAATTAATCTGGTCCAGCTGATTAAACCCTGAAAGAAAGTAAGAGAGAAGAAACTGATGAGGAATAATCCATGCAAAAACTCGAAGATAGCAAATATTATTTAACCATTAAAGATCTGATCAACTAATTTTACGGCTTCAAGCTACTCATTATTTTTATATATGTGAAGATAAGATGATTTTTGTTGAACAATATATTAAAAACAGATAAGAAAAAGACAGAAAAATTAGAAAAAATAAACATCAAACATAGTATAAAGACACCTTGTCTCTCTGTCTATCTTAGGATTGAACTGGGAAATTGCTCTCTTGTCAAGCTCAAATTCTGATGCAAATTCTCAGTCTCTTCAACTGATAAGAAAAAAGAATACTAAAAGAGAAAGTGGGGGGGTACTAATAGTGTGTAAGAATGAAAATTTTCTTATGATACTAAATTTTTCTCTTCCTTTCTGCTGAGAAAGACAAGGTAATAATTCATAGGTTGTTCTTTGTTTTTGTACAAGATTAGTCTCACTTTCTATACACACACATGTTGGGTTAGGTACGTGTGTGTGATGGATAATAAACAAAGACTTCTGGGGCTTGACCTTGCTAATGTACTAACAATTGATGCTGCCACGTTTGATGAAATGACCATTTTTATTTTGTTAATAAAAAAAAGCTTGTTGATAGGTAATTTCCATGGAGCCTTTACTAGGTAAATATATGTATTTAAAAAAATCCACATAAAAGAAAACCTTTTTTAAAAAAAAATAAATAAATTCTTTTTCCCCTTTTTTTTAAAATTTTTTTTTTTTTTGGCATGGGGTTATAGCATAAGGAACCCTCTAAATGGCTAAATCCGCCTTTGGCTATTTCCTCTGCTTTTCATTCTTTCTATGTTTTGGGAGGAAGAAAAAGGAAGTAAAGCCCATGTATGATTTGGCAAAAATCGAATTTTTATTAGGTTTCGATAAAAAATGATTTAATATGTTATTAAAAAGTTGATAAAGTTATAGATTTCATAAATGGGTTTGAGAAAAAAATATTTTTAAAATATTGAGGCCAAATATGAGCTTAAATTAATAATTTTTCTTCAAAGGATTTAAGACTTCTAAATAAGTTGACTTAATATAGACCATGGTTGAGCCCATTTTTGGGCGAAAGTAAGTTTTGTAATAGTAATTTTATGGAGAATGTGTGATTAAAAAATACGAATTTGTTTTTTTAATTTACGTAACAAATTAATTTATGGAAGAATGTGTGATTGAAAATGAGTTTTATAAAAAATAAATTTGGAGAAAAATGGAGCTCAAGTATAAGCACAGTATTAGAGTTGATACATATGATTAATACTTGTAGTGATTTATTAATAAAAACTATGCGTGTATTTGATGGATATTATCGAGTAAATAATGTATTATATGGAAAATATTATTTTATTGAAAAATGTTTTGTTAAAAATGAGTTTTGAAATAATGTGTACCTAACAGGGGTCATATATGTATTAGAATTGAATTAAAAAATAAATTTAATCCCAATTTGACTTCCTTTAAAACAAAATAATTATTTTTCATACTCATTTTCATCCATACATTTATACAATAAAATATTTTGCGCGTAAATTCATTTTTTTTTTAAATTTTTAATCATAGATTCTCGAAAAAATTATTATTCAAAATATCATTTTTACACAATAATATCCATCAAACAAGGGCTTAGTTTACACCTGAGAAAGCTACTAAGTGCAAACCGTAAAAACTTAAAAGAGAATAAAAATATTTTAATATTTTTTATAAACAATACATTGTCCGAAAATCATCTGTCATCTTTATTTTTTTGCTTTGTTCAATAGAAAGATATAATCGAAGATGATTTAATTCGTGGAAATTGATGCTTAGGAACAAGAAACATGTTAACGTGTCAGTTACTCTTTTCTACAGATTGGACTTGCTAACGGTATTAATAAAATTATGTTGGTAGGAATAGTGCTACTCTTGACGTGGTCTATTGCCCTTCTTCCATATTTCTTCGTCTTTTGTGGAGAAACTTATCAATAATATACGGCTTTTTCCAAAAAAATTTGTGGGAGATTTTGGATGTTACATCATTTTCCATGTACCAAAACCAAATTTGTAGATATTTTACCCCTTTAAGGGTGGCCAAGTTGGTGGAGCAGGTGAACGCGGAGACCAAATGTCACGAGTTCGAATCCTCTGCCAACACTTCCTCGATTTAGCCCGTCGCACCGGGCTTGCCCAGTGCAGTTTACTTCTCTTGTGTGGTTTGCGGACTATTGCACATGAATCGGGATTTACCTAGTGCGCACTCGCAGTGGTCCGGCCTCCGCTCCTTCGGGGTGGTCGGGGCTCCGTTGACAGGTAGCGGCTGCGGGTCCTACGTCAACAAACAAAAAATAAAATTTGTAGATATTTTAAATCATTTGTATTTTTCCTTTTGACTCGATTCATCCTTGTCTATTAGAATTAAACTTCATTGCAACGAAAGAATGTGAGACAAACTTCAAAGATATGAGTTCCTTATACGGGGACTCAATATGCACGTGATTAGGGGCGGATTTAGGGAGGTTGATTGCCCAATTACTTTTTTATGTGAAACAAAATTATGTAACGTTTGTTTACATATTAGTTTAGTCAAAAAGATTATTAGTCTAATCCCGATTCCGCCCTTCATGTGATTTTTCTTTTTTAGTGGGCCAACACTCATATATTTTTTTAGGTCCTTGTGCATTTGTGTTAATTCTTTCTTTGCTTGCATATTAG